>JBCNJP010003578.1:0-37708 GCA_039602395.1 Deinandra increscens subsp. villosa | reverse complement strand
TGTCTTTGATAAAAACTTAATTAACCATAAATGTAATTTCCTCAAACCTGGTGTCACCATGATAACTTTGTGAGGGACCACTTGTGCCAATATGCTATACTTGAAAATTGAATGAAAATGGTAACAGTCGACGACCGAGATACCCGCCTTCGCAATTACACGGCTTGATTTCTCCATCAATTGCACGTCCGTTAGCTTGACCCCAATAATACAAAGGATCGATCATTGGCAAAACGTAACCCACTCTCTCTTTCTCTAGCACTCGTTCTCTCTCTCGTTGTTTTTATATTTTTCCGGTGAACTCGGAATTCCGACCAAAACATCCACCAAATCACCACCATTCAACATCCTTTGTGATCGTGTGTCCCTAAGGAGCAGCCGGAAGCAATCAGAATTGAGTTTCGTGATCGTGCTCAGTGTTCGCGTTTACGTTCCGGGTTTATTTTCGGCTCCCAAATCACCTCGAATCTCATCTTCGACTCAAGGTATCGACTCCTTAATGTTATTCGCAGCTTTTTATGAGTTTATTTCATGTTTCGCGATTTTCCGGTCGCCGGAAAATATCTCCGGCGACATTAGGGTTCTGGGGGTAGAAGATGACTTCTGGCGGGTACGGGTTATAAGGTTTTGAATCGGGTTTTGTAACAGACGCCAAACTGGCACAATGGTTCGGGTGCGGGGTTGTGTTGCGAGAGGTGCCGGGTTCGAAACTCGGTCCCAGCGTTTTTGTTCCTTGATTTTCTTAAAACTCGAATTTTGGTCGCTGCTGTTACATAAAACATTCCGGTCGGCTTTCTAAACACAACAGACCCGCTGGTCGGGTGGTAAACACGCGCTGTGATAACACAGAGGTCACGGGTTCGAACCCAGTGACCTCCATGTTGCTGTTTTCTTTTTTTATTTCGCATCTCTTGTACATTTAACCACTAGATCTCGTACCAAATGTGTTCCTAGACATATCCTAAACCCGTAAAAATTATATTTGAGACATTTACACCCCGTCAATCATATTTAACTTGTCATTTTAAATAATAAATATAGTTCTAAAAACCTATAAATATATATATATATATATTGATATAAAACTTTGGGTTACCTCAAAAGAGGAATATATATATATATATATATATATATTGTGTGGGTTGTTATAAATATATATATATACATGACGTTGGCTTGAAACGAAGTGACCTTTGGTGTAAACCTTAGAATGTTTTTAAAAAAAAAAAAAACTAATTAAGAACGTCGTTTTGGACTAGAAGCATAAAATACACGGTTTTGGATTACGGTTCAACATAAATTGTTGTTTCTTTTCAAAATTAATATTTAAATCATTGGATTTAACATATTTACCTATATATATTTTTAACTTGTAGAAACTTTATTATTAACGTCACTTGTACATTTATTTAAATGTATATATATAATATATATGTATTAACTTAGAAAATATACAATATTGATTTATATTGTGTTTCATCGCGTTATGTCGATAATCGCTCGGATTCGGCACTCGTGCCATCCTCTACTTGTCATGAATTCCACGATCCTTCGTTTTTGTCGTTTACGTTAGAATTAATAGTTTAGAACACACACTTATACTCGTATGCTCGTTAGGTGATTGATTGTTTGCACAAGACTCGTTCTTGCTACTTGAATTAACTGTTTGACTGGAAACCTTGCCGAGCAACCTAAGGTGAGTTTCACGGCCCCATTTTACTGTTTTAATCCTCTTGGGGGAGATTAACATGCATGATTTACACAACTGAGATAATTAGACTTTTATATATCACTTGAAGTACTTGTAGCACACTATACAACAAAGTCCTTCCTATGGTACCGTTAGTATTAATGACGATAGCGGGAAATATATTGTAGTACTACTGGGTCTGACAAACCCCACCCGGGTCAGTCGCTCTGACACGATTGGATATCGAACGGGTGTTATATTCGTCCTAAACACAACAAGGCAAACTATGAACAACTGTTAGCTTCGGTGACCATCAACGTGCGAAGTTTCATGTATATAGCCTAGCTAGCTATTTGATATATATTAGTGATTATGCTCTTACAACTTGACGTTATTGAACGGTCAATCTTAAACTGAACTTGAAATGTTATTGAACTGATAAACCTGTGAACTCACCAACCTTTGTGTTGACACTTTAGCATGTTATATCTCAGGTCGCTAAACTGGATTATCTGCCACGAGCTAGGATGCACCACATAAGGATTACAATTACTATGCATGCATCATAGACTTATTATTTATCAGACTTATTAATTTTTAGTTTGCGCAGGTTTTGGCGCTTGAACAATTACTACAACTTTGTCGATTTACGCTTCCGCATTTAATAACCGCATTTACTCTGGTTTTACTTTTACATTGCATATAGACTGTTCGTATGGCTAATGTGTTCGATCCTGGTTTGTCACGCTCCCTGCGGCGCGTTGTCGCGCGTGGAATTTTTGGGGGTGTGACAGCAGGGGTGAAAAATGTTCAGATGGGGAAGCTACATCTGCTTCTAATGACTCCCCCTCAACAGAAGGTTCATCCATAAGAGATAATCACAAATTTATCAGTTTCCGTTTAGGCTTTTTGCCTTGAACGGGGTTTGAAGCTTCAGGTTGGTTGGTGGTGCTAGGTGGAGGAGACCTAGTAACCACTTTTCTCTGTCTTTTCAAAATGACAGGAGGTGAGTTTGATGAGGAGGTGGCAGTGGAAGTGATTGTGGTAGCTTTCCTCTTTTTGGATTGAAAAACTATTAGTGAAGAGGAAGCTGGGACAGATGTGGGATCAGAAACTGTTAGGTCTACAGCTCTGTCATCTTGAGCAGGGAGCTCAGTCACTCCTACAATTTCCGGTTGAACCTCTACAGTAGCAGGTTCATCAGGAAATTGCCTTGGAATTGGTAAGGGGTGGTCAGTATCCCTTCCAAGAAATGGAGATTTATTTAAAGCAAGATTTGAAAATGTTTTCTCATTCAGAAGTTTTTGGTGCAAAATTGTACCAAGCCATACTATATGGGGGTACTCTTCTTTGAGAATATATGTCAAAAATCTGGGATACAAGTATACATATTCAGAATGAACATTGGATTTTAGGGCTTGAAAAATTTGTTTGGAAAAATTGAAGTTCTCACCCTTGACCACAGCGTAGAAGGCAGAGGCTTGCTCACCGGAGAGCTCATCAAAACCTCCCTTCTTAGGAGATAAACACACCAGAAGTGTGTGTGCAAGAAATCTCCACTTGTATGGTAACTGCCCCTTCTTGATAGTTTTGCCGTGCAGCGAGCCACCATAACCAATGTTTCTGAATAGGCGGAGATATCTCTTCTGATCTATTTCTCCGTATCCACCTTCATCCCTCAGTTTCAACAGTCTTCGAACCTTTGCTTCATCAATTTCAACTGCCTTCCCTTGGACAGTGGACACAATCTTACCACTTCCGCTAGCCTCGTCGGTAACCCTAGCGTGAACCCAAAAGTCTTCCATCACCTCTTCAAAGATTTTGGCTTCTACAGTAAGCGCATGATGGAGGTGAGAGCTTTTGATGAACTCGATCATTTCATTGTAGATTTCAGTCTTGGATGGTGGTTCCAGGTATGCCATCAAGTTGTGTTCTACCGGAAATTTTGAGTCACCAACTGGCTTCTTGCCACTGGCCTTTCCTTTCGGAGCCATTGTTGACGGAATTTGAGAATGTCGACGGTTTTGTGGGAGTTAATCGGAGATGGTTTGGGAGGGTTTTGGGAGTAAAACCTGAGTTGTGTTGCGAGAAATGGGGAAAATGACGGTAATTTAGGGCTTTTTACCTTTTCGGAGATGACGTGGAGGAGAGAGGTTGTAAATCGACGGTTCATTGACAGATGGGACAGGTGCTTTAGGGGTTATACAGTACAACTGGTTAAAGCATGCCCTTATCCGAAAATTAATTTATTGAAACCTCGGATTTGAACAGTTAAAAATTCAATGGATAAAATAAATGAATATCCGCTTAGTAAATTGTGTATTCCGGGTAATTAAATGACTCATTGACTTTGTTGACCCGGAAGTTCAAGTGGAACTCATTTCCTCCTTTATTTTAAAAACTAAATTTCTTTCGGTTGAACTTCAAGCGGACAAGTTTTCCGCTTGGAAAAAAATTGTTTTCAAAAATAAGTTTTCACGTCAAATTTAAAGCATTTTTCCGGTTGAAGTTCACCCGGTGAATTTCAAAAGTTATTCTTTCAGGTTGAACCTGAACTTGAACCGGAAAATCCAAAACACATAAATTTTGAAAATTTGTGTCAATTTTTCATAGTTCTTAACAGCAGTTATTGACTATGAACTGAAGCATTCTTCAATTAACACAAGAGATTTTCTTTTTCTTTTTCTTTTTGTATCAAGAGACGGACTCTTTGAGCACATCTCTTTCTTTTATTAAAGTTGTGAAAAATTTTATTCAAAGTTCATCATCCCAATGGCTGTAATGAGGTAGAAAAATCTTGTCTCATCGAAAGCTTTTGTAAACAAATCTGCCAGTTGATGATCAGTGTGAACTTTAAATAATTTGATTAAATTCTTTTCAGCACAATCTCTAATAAAGTGATACCTTATGTCAATGTGTTTGGTCTTGGAGTGCTTCACTGGATTGTTAACGATGGAAATGGCACTGTTGTTGTCTGCAAGAATAGGAGTCTCCATGAATGTGATTCCATAATCAAGCATCTGATTTTGGATCCAAAGGACTTGGCTGCAACAACTTGAGGCAACAATGTACTCAGCCTCTGCAGTTGAAGTAGAAACACATGTTTGCTTCTTGCATTGCCAAGAGACAAGCCTTTCTCCTAGAAATTGACATCCTCCTGATGTTGATTTCTTATCTATATCACATCCTCCATAATCACTGTCTGTGTATGCTTTGAAAGAGAAGTCAGAGTTCTTGGGATACCACAAACCCAGTTTGGGTTGCCCCTTTAGGTACTTGAAAATTCTCTTAACAACGAGCATGTGCGACTCTTTTGGAGAAGATTGATATCTAGCACATAAGCAAACACTGAACATGATGTCAGGTCTACTAACTGTGAGATACATTAGAGAGCCTATCATTGCTCTATACATGTGCACGTCCACTGGCTTTCCACTTGAGTCATTAGTTAACTTGTGGGAAGTGGAGATTGGAGTCTTGGCACTTGAGCATGATAACATGTCGAATATCTTCAGCATGTCTTGGATGTACTTTGATTGATTCAGAAAGATTCCATCTGCAGTTTGCTTTACTTGAAGCCCTAGGAAGAAGGTTAGTTCTCCCATGGAGCTCATTTCAAATTTTGACTGCATCAAAGTTTCAAACTCCTTGCACAACAAAGTGTTAGATGAACCAAAAATAATATCATCAACATAAATTTGTACCATTAACATGTCATTACCAACAGTTTTAACAAAAAGAGTTTTGTCAATTGCTCCTCTCTTGTAGCCATTCACTAGAAGGTAGTTAGAAAGAGTTTCATACCAGGTTCTAGGGGCTTGTTTGAGACCATACAAAGCTTTGATTAGCTTGCATACCTTGTTCGGATGGTGAGGGTCTTCCAAACCAGGAGGTTGATTGACATAAACTTCTTGTTCCAGAAGGCCATACAGGAAAGCACTTTTCACATCCATTTGATAAACTTGGAAGTCTTTAAATGCAGCATAGGCTAGGAAGATTCTGATTGCTTCCAACCTGGCTACTGGTGCAAAGACTTCATCATAATCAATGCCTTCCTCCTGTACATAGCCCTGCACAACCAATCTTGCTTTATTCTTGATAACAATTCCCCTGTCATCTTTCTTGTTTCTGAACACCCATTTTGTTCCAATTGGTTCTGCTCCATCAGGCAGATCCACCAATTCCCAAACCTTTTGCTTGTTTATCTGAAATAGTTCTTCTTGCATTGCCTCTACCCAGCTGTTGTCTTCTAAGGCATCTGCTACCTTCTTGGGTACTTCTTGAGACAAAAATGCAGCATGCAAACAGATATTTGCATTTGCAGATCTACTTCTTGTCAGCACTGGAGCTGAAGCTTCTCCAATAATATTTCCCGCTGGATGATCTCTGTTGATTCTTCTATCAATGAACATAGGAAATTCATGGCTTCTTCCATTTGAGGGTATGTTGAGCTGAGGAAGTCTGTGATCAAGCTCAACATTTTCAAGTTGTGATATAGAATCTGAAACTCCAACTGATTCAAGAGAATTGGTATCTGAATTGTGGATCAGATGTTCTAAATTGAACTCATTTGATGTGGTATCATGTGAGTTTCCAGCTTCATGAGACTCTGATTCAGTATTCTCTTCAGTTTCTGAAATTTGATTTTCCGGTTGAACTTGAAACGGAGAAATATGTTCAGCTTGAACTTCAAGCGGAACAATTTCTTCTTCAATTTGAATTATTTCAGTCAGTTTCTTGTCATTTCTTGGGAAAACAGGTTCAGAACTCATTGAAGAGAAGAAGATTGACTTCTCATTAACAGTTTGATTTTTCTTCCAATGCTCATCAGCAGACCTGTTAAAGTTTTGTTCCTGCACTAGAGAGCTCACAGGCTTATCAACAGTTATGTTGAAAGCAGTGGTTAGTGCATCAATATCAAATAACCAGCTTGGCTGAGACTTAAAATTGTTGGCAGATTTCTCATTGAAAGATACATTTATGGTTTCCTCAACAATTTTAGTTCTCTTGTTGTATACTCTAAATGCCTTTGATACACCAGAGTAGCCAACAAAATAACCTTCATCTGCCTTTTCAGCAAATTTAGGCAAAGATTCACTGGTTATTAAAATAGTGACAGGACAACCAAATGGCTTAAAGAAATAAATGTTTGGCTTCCTTTTTCTCCAAAGCTCATAAGGTGTTTTATTCTTTCCCTTGACAATTAAGATCCTGTTTTGGACATAGCAGGCAGTGTTCACTGCTTCAGCCCAAAATATCACAGGGAGCTTAGAGTCTGCCAACATTGACCTGGCAGCTTCAATCAACGTCCTATTTCTCCTTTCAGCAACACCGTTTTGCTGTGGAGTTCTAGGAGCACTAAATTGCCTCAAAATTCCCTTTTCCTTACAAAATGAATTCAGAACATGATTTTTGAATTCTGTGCCATTGTCACATCTGATTGTTTTAACTTTAAGATTAGATTGATTTTCTAAATTAATGACAAGAGTTTTCAACAATTCAGCAGTTTCATCTTTTGTTTTGAGAAAGAAAACCCAAGTATATCTAGAAAAATCATCAATTATAACAAAGCAGTATGACCTTTTTCCTAGACTCATTACCCTAGTTGGACCAAATAAGTCCATGTGCAAAAGCTCTAGAGGTTTTGAGATTGAAGATTCAACTTTTGGCTTGAAAGAGGTTCTGTGTTGCTTGCCCTTGAGACATGGCACACAGTTTTCAGAACAAATAAAGTGCTTGTTAGGAAGACCCTTAACCAAGCCTAAATTTACAATTTTGTTCATGTTTTTGTAGTTCACATGACCTAACCTCCTATGCCAAAGATCAGATTCGTCAACTGAGGCCTTGGATACAAAGCAAGCAGTGCCACATGAAGGTGTAGCCACTGACATATCCAGAATGTATAGTCCATCTCTCCTAGGTGCCTTAAGCATTATCAATTCATCAGGAATTTTAACACCAGGTTTGAGAACTATTGCCTCTTTCTCATTAAACATTAAATTCAAATTCTTGTCACACATTTGTGAGACACTAAGCAAATTAAAATTCAATGTATCAACAAAATTGACTTTGTCAAATTTTACCAGTCCATTTGTCACATCACCTTGTGCTGTGATATGGCCTTTTGTGCTTCCAAAGGCAACTGGTCCTCCATTGATTCTTTTTGTATTTTCCAGAATGTGCTTATTCCCTGTCATGTGGCAAGTGCAACCACTGTCAACTACCCATAGGCTATTCTGGCCTTTATTTTGCACCTGCACATATCAGAAATGATTAATTTCTATGGGGGACCCAAGCCTGAGTGGTCTTGGGTCTGCCATAAGCATCACTATACCTGTACTCTTTGAGTACTAGAGTATTAACAACTGGAGCTTCATTTAACAGATCATCATTGTCCAAACTGAAGTTCTCATACTGAGCACTTGTTTGACTAGACCTTTCATCTTTGGTGTTTCTTTTTGCAGCAATTTTTCTGTCCCTATATTCTTTAAACTTTCTTTGCTTGTTAGTTAGTTTCTTAAGTTTTTCACTTTCTTGATTAACTAACTTAGTTCTTTCAGGTGATTTTGAAAATCTTTGGGGAAAATGTTTGCTTTGATTTAAACTCCCTCCCTGAAGTGGAACATAATGATTTCCACTTGAACCATTAGCAAATACAATTTCAAATTGATTGGGTTTGCTGTTTCTTGAAAAATTTTCTCTAGAGGTGACTTTTCCTCTGGAGGGGTTTCTTTTTCCTTGAGCTTCAAAATGCTCAAACCCATCAGCAAAATGAACTTGAGGTCTCTGCTTTGGAGCAGTAGCTGATCTGGGTTGAAATTTCTTTTCCGGTTGAACATGAGTTCGAGCGGAAGAATGTTCCGCTTGAACTTCAGCCGAAAAACGATTTTGTTTTAAAACAGTGAAACTACCATTTCTATCATTACCAACTAAAACTTTGTTGGATTCAGATCCAAAATGCTTCAAAGTGTGATTTTTCACAGGTGAGATTCTTCCTGTGAGCTTCTTTTGAAAATCAGCTTTTGGTTTCAGAACAGGTTTTGGCCTTTGAAATGGTCTGACTTTACTCATTGGGTTAAACTGACAGACAGCAGCTAGGTGACCTTGTTCACCACAGCACATGCACTCAACAATTTTGGTTTCAAATTTCTTGGGAGACTCAATTTTGGTTACTTGATTAAAGTTTACTTGACCAAACCTTTGAGTTTGACTTCCCTTTGGTTGCTCAGGTTGCTTTCCTCCAACTTTTGAATCCTTAGGTTCATAAACAATTGGTGGAGGAACAGCAATTGATGGTTTCAAAATGTTTAATTGGTCAACTGAAGCAGATGTGCTGGCAGCAGTGACATCAATTTTATTAGACTCACCAGTGTTTTCAGAACTGGATTGTGATGAAATGTCATCAACTGTGAGACTAACTTTGCATTCTGATTTGAAAGCTTCAATTGGTTTGATTACAGGTGAGTATTCAATTGGTGGCTCAACAGAGTTATAGCCAACACCTGCTTTACCATACATCCCTCCCATCCACAGTTTTTCAGCCTTTTTGTTTGCTGTTTGAAATTTATCACAAGTAAACAAAGCATCTTTCAGCTTGATCTCAAGAACATCAACCTCAGCCTTAGCATCTTTGGTTTCATTTCTTGATTTTTCAAGTTTTGTCAGCAAGTCATCAAGCTGTGTTTCAAGCACTGAGTTGGTTTGTTTTAACTGTTCATACTCTTTGGTTAAGTTTTCAATTTTTGAAATGTATGATGATTCAGTTTTCTTAAAACATTCCTTTAACTCATTTAAGTTTGAAACTTCATCAATCAAATCAGTGTTGTGATTTCGATATTTTGCCACTTGTTCTATGCAGGCAGGACTACATAGATTCTCTAAGACCTTTTCAGGGATAGAATTTACCTGATCTGTGAGGGAGTCCTGTTTGGCCATTAAAGCATAGTTGATGGGTTCAAACTCAGCAGCGAAATCTTCCCATTCAACACATGATGTTTGATTTGCTACAGCAGCTACCACGTTCTGATGGTTTTGACTTCCGGTTGGCTTTGGTGGGGTGGGGTGTGAACCTGAGTTGTTTCCAGAATTGTTGTTGTTTGAGTTGCTTCCTCCATGATTTTTCCCTTGAGCATGGTTCTGGTTCTGTCCTTCTCTTCTTGGTTGAGAGCATTCTCTTGCAAAGTGACCAAGTTGGTGACAGTTGTAGCATTTGACTTTGCTTTTGTCAAGGCCTATGTGAGCACCTTTTGCTCCCTTGTAGGTTCTACCTGTCCTTTTGTAAAACCTTTGAGCTCTTACAGAAACCATTGCAAGTTGGGTCATTATATCCATTTCTTCTAAATCATCAGCACCTATGCATTCAAGATCTTCAGGTATGAAGCCTTGATAAGAGTCAGCTGCTACATGAGCATTGTGAGAACTTTCAAAAGAGTTTGAAAAGTTCTCTTGACACCTTGGTGTCTCAGGGAAACTGACTATAGGTGAGGAGTATGATGATGAGTTAGATGATCTTTGACTGTTAAAATCAGTGGTTACTAGTGCAGATGAGAACAGTTGAGTTGATTCAGAAGATGAGCTTTGTTTAAGATCCAGTTCCATTTCATAAGCACTGAGTATGCCATGAAGTTCACTGAGTCTCATCTTTTTCAAATTCTTGCATTCCCTGATGCTTACTGTGTAAACTGTCCACACAGAATGCAGGGAACGTAGGAATTTTCTGTTCACATCTACTTGTTCTAGTTTAACATCCACTTTTTGGAGTTCATCAAGCAATGAGACAAATCTCAAGTACTGGTTTGTCATTGTTTCACCAGATTTAAAAGTAAATTTTTCATATTTTTGTTTTAAAACATCTTTCTTGTTTTCTTTTACTTCACTGGTTCCTTCATACATTTCACTTTAGGCATTCCACAGGTCAAATGCAGTTTTATATCCTTTAAACCCACTTAAAATGGAATTAGGAAGTGCAGCCTGTAGAGTCCAGTATGCCTTATGGTCAAATTCAAGAGCAGTGTAGTCAGATTCAACATATTTATCTAATGGCTTAGGTATTTTGACTTCTGCATCATCAGCAGATGAAACCATTGGTGAGTAGGGTCCTTCAGTGAAAGATTTCCAAATACGACGGTCCAAAATCCTAACAAAACCTTCCATCCTGAGTTTCCAGGTACCAAAGTCATCAGGAGTGAACATTGGTGGTTTGTTGGAGGAGCCATTTGGGCAACTTAAACTGAAATCACTCATTTTGAAAATTTTTTAGAAAGATAGAACAGCGAAGCTTGTAAAGTAAGCAAGTAAAGTATCGACTTTGAAGCACAGAAAGTTTTCAAAGTGAGAGCCAAAGCTCTGATACCACTTGTAGGATCGTTATTAGTTATGAATGAACTAAAACTAAGCCCTTTACTTGCAAATATAACCCTGCGGAATTAAAGTTATATTTCACTTTACTTAAGCGATATTAAGTTCTTGTATAATGTAAATGCTTGATTTGCAGAATAGTAAAACAACGATATATCGAATATTCGGCACTATTTGCATTAACTCAAAGCTACACTATTACAAGTGATGAACATATTGGTAAACTAAGAGATTACATGCTATATATAGTGCTGATGAGATCAATGACAACCATTGATCTCATGCGATCTAATCTAGACCGTAAACATAAAAGTCAAATATAAACTACCAAAAGAATAAACATCGACAATCGGAATGACTTGCGTGTTGGCAGCAACAATCTACTTTAGGAGAGCGGCTTGAATCAGATTTAGAAGCATACGAGAAGCTTTTGCAGGATTGGACTTCTGAAAAGACTTCTCAGGAAAAGTCAGGTTGAACTCTTTATCTGGTGGATAAACGAGTTCACCCGGAATATTCGCTAAGAAACAAAACTGCTTCTTTCCGCTTGAACTGCCTGTTCCGCTTGAAGTATGAATTCCGCTTCAACTTCAACTTCAACCGGAACTAGTAAAATTGACATATCAGCCGGAAATCTTCCAAGCTCTATTTTTCCTTACATAATTTCAGTTTCTTCAAATGTTGTGATTTTGAAGCTGAAACCTCCTCAGCTTGAACATTCAATGCTTGAAAACCCAAACCAACATTTTTTCCATAATTCTTCTCCTCAGAATTTGAATTCCGATGCCCAGTCTTTGCCAACCTTGAAAATTCAGCTTTGACTTCATTAACATTTTCCAGCTCATAGAAAATCGTCTCATCAAAGTCAGGTTGAGAACGAATTTTCTCACTTGAAGTAGCTGACTTCTCTTTTGATGTTGAAGATGAACCAGAAACAAACTGTGGAGTTGGAGGAACTTCAGATTTCTTGTTCTTCTTCTTGCCTTTCTTCTTATTCTTCTTCTTTTTCACAACCTTCTCTTCTTAAAAAATTTTAGTCAACCTTTTCTTTTACATCTAACATCTTTAACAGCTTCTTTGATATTTGCAGGGGGGTGAACCTGTTTCATCAAACATTGTTTCAAAATTGACATTATTTGCTAAGAAGCTTGTGAATAATTGCGAATTTGAGACATTATTCAGCAACCGATTAGCATCAATTACTTGAATTTTTAAATCTGAAAACTGTAGTTGTGCTTCTACTACTCCTTCTCGGTAGCTATCAATCTCTTGGCAACCTTATGAGTTTCAAATTTTTGTAGGCGAAGATTATCAAGCCCATCAAACAATTCTTTCTTCAATTTATCCTCATTTCGCTTTTGGATTTCCAGATTTGCAATGTGCACTTTATTAACACTAACCAACTCTTTTTTCTCATCTAACAACTTCTTCATATCAACTTGATACGCCTCAATTTTAGCAATATATTCTTCAAAATTCTTTGTGAGTAGATCAAGCTTGATTTTTGATTTATCAAACAAATTTTAAAAATCATTCGCAGCATCTTCTGCTTCATCCTTCCATTTCTTGACTTCTTTAACCAACTCATCTTTCTCTTCACAAATCTTTGCATTCTTTGCTTCATCATCCTTTCTATTCTATTTAGAAATTTCCAAAACCTCTTTTAGCAACTGGACTTCCTTTATCAAAGAGTCATTTTGCAAATTTAAATAAGTTACGTTTTTCTTTGAAATCTCCAAATTTGCTTTAACCAATTTAAGTTCAGCAACAAAAATTTTGACTTCTTCCTTCAAAGATTCATTTTCTTTTATCAAATCTTCGATTTTGGATTCAAACTTTTCAGTTTTAGCAGCTTCATATGAACTAGAATTAGAATAATATTCATCTTGCTCATGTTTAACAATCAAAGCAGATATATCAAAATGTTTGCCCCTATCATACACACCATCACTCTGAACCATTATAGTTGTCTTGTTTGAATTACTTGCTGATGATTGAGAATCAGCATTAGATGTAAAACCAGGTTTGTTAACATGTGCCTGCTGACATTCTCTAGCAAAATTTCCTAGCTTGGAACACTTGTAACATTTCAACTTAGATTTGTCAAAACCCAGCTTCCAATTAAAATCAGAAGTAGTTCTTCCATGTTTCTAGAAAAAACTTTTTGATCTTTGACCCTACATAGCATATTGCCAAGATAAATCAAATTCATTCAATTGATCATCATCAAGTTCATCAAGATCATCTCTAGTTATTTTTGCATCAGCAACAGTTTTGATAACCAATCCAAAAGATGAAGAAATCAAAGCAACAATCATTCTAGCACAATCATCCATTGTATTGGCAAAAAAAGCATTCTGATTTGATGATTCTGGAATTGTAAAGCTACAACCCCGTGATGAATTATTATTAGAATTTCTAGATATATTTCCAATGAAAGCAGTAGGTTGTGCAGAACTAAGACTTGGTTTGGCCTTAGCCGTCATACTAGCAGCATTCTCACCATGATACAATTCTGGATTTTTCAAATTTGCTTTGGACTTATTGGAATTCATCATTTCCATCTCACGAGCATGAAGTTTACCAGTTAGATCATGAAATGTCAATGTGGAAAATTCTTTATCATGTGTAAGAAACGACACATAATTTTCCCATTTTTCTGGTAAAGCCTCCATAATCTTTTCTTTTAACTCTTCATCAATTTCTCAATCCCCACAATCTTCAATTCACTTATATGATGAGACAATCTTGATACAAGAGCCGTGATGTTTTGATTCTCGTAATGTTGAAAATTATCAAACTCTTAACTTAACACATTCTTTCGACTCTTCTTGTATTGATCATTACCTTTACACCTTGCTGATAAAGCATCCCACAATTATTTCGATTTCTTGAAAGTACTAAATTGATGTAACAACTCAGTGGGTAGTGCCATCATAAGATAACCAAAAGCTTTTTGTTCAAGCTCATATAGTTTTCTTTCAGCATTATCAAAGGTATGAACCTCTTTGAAATCCCCTTTTCTTAATCGGAATCCATAAATCGATATCACTCGTGCTTATGTAAGGAGAAAATCGTTGCTTCCAATTTTGGTAGTCCTCCAACTTCAACAACTTGGGAACTTTCTGACTTGTTCCAATATCGTTGTCAAAGTTTAGCATTGTTTGCATTGCATTCTGCATAGCGGCAAAAGCTTGAAATTCCGACATCATTGAAAAGTTTTATTATGATTGTCCGAACCTTATCCGAACCTCAATATGTGATCCGAACCTCTACCGAACCTAGCTTAGCCGAATGCTAGCCGAACTCAAACCAATCCGAACTGAAGAACACTATCCGAACCTTTTCCGAACCCGAATTTATCTGAACCTCAGACGAACCTTAACCGAACAAGAATATTATCCAAACTTTAACCGAACCTTTTACTAACGCAAACTTCGGACAGAAGAACCCTAGCCAAACTCTAACCGAACCTAGACTTCGGACAAATAAACAGTAGCCAAACGTGTAGTATGGAGCAGTTATTCCGAATAGTGAAAATTTTCAGCCGAACCTCACCATTTTTGCTCAAAACACTCAATTTTGGACAAATTTTTACAAGATTTGCAGCAGTTGATCATAATAAGTGATGAAGACTGATTTAGGAGTGAAAGTTTCACGAAATACATGTCCGAAATGATCAAGAACTCGTAAAAACACTCAAAGAACACTCAAAAACACCAAAAACAACACATTTTGTTTCAAAAACTCTGAAAATACCAACCACAGATCAGTAGAATGAACCAGATAGCTCTAATACCACTTGAAAATGCATGAGCATCAGATGGTCTACTCGATCTAGCTATATCGGATACGAAACATGTAATTAAGAGTTGTTTTATTGATCAAACGAACAATTACAACTCAGAAACACTTAGAATAGAGACTCGGAGAAACACTGTTGTAAACACACACTTAAGTATAAATCTCACACGCTTAGTCCTAGATTACAAAGATAAAACTTCTACATTTAGGCGACTGGCCGAACCTCAGGCGAACTTGAGGTTCGCCTGACCCGAACTCTAGCTTCGGAGCAGGTTCGGCTGGCAGCTATTCTTCGCCTTGATCTTTATCTTGCCTTGACTTGATACTTCACACGACGCACAAATTATGTATCTACAAGTTTACCTCAATAAGAACATAAATGCAGGAATGGAGAGTCCCATACCTTTATAAAGATCTATAGATGACTAAGATCTAATATAAGAAGTAGAAAGTTCTCAAATAACTTAGAGAGGAATCTGTTGGGATCAAGCAATTTATGTTAGAATTCAGATAAAAACAAAATAAGACAAATGTAATAAAGATTTGCCCCTCTGTAGTTATGTTTAAGTTTTGACTCAAAGTGTCACTTGTCAAGACAAACATACCTCTTTGATGATCTAAGTTTTGCTAAGATCACAAGAAAGAGATGCAATGATCTTGAACAATATCACAACAGTTTCTGTTATAAGATCAGGCAAAGTAAGTTAAACCCGAGAAATAGATATACACATATAATTCAGGCAGACAAATAAATAATTGAAGTTAAATACTTTATTGAGAACAGTGAACCAAACCATCAATTTTACCAATAATTAAACTAATTAAAAAGTTAACAACAGTTTCAAGTTCTTAATTCATCAACCAGTCAATAACTAAGAAGATTAAAAGACAATTATTGGAGACAATGTTAATTCCATACCAAGTGTAATTCTCTATGTCAATCCAAAGTCAAGGTCAAAAATCATGGAACTAACAAAGTTGCTAACTTAGGACTCATGGGCAGATCTACATAATTAGGTTTGGGAATCCCAAAGATATACCAGCAGCAACCATAGTGAATCTTCATTAGCTAACCGAATTCCAATATTTTGAAAAACACAAAAAAAACTTTCTAAGTAACCCACAAGAACAGTGGTCAAGTTTGTGGCCTTGATTCAAACAATGTAGTAATTTACACTACTTAAACCAATAACTACACTAACTTTAACCAATCTGTTATAAAGTTTAAAGAAATCTAAATTTAAACACAATCAAACCGAACCCCTGTAAACACTATTCTCGGATTTAAAAAGTGATATATGCGAGATATGAGATTCACATACCTTAATCTTCAATACAATTGAAATATGAACAAGTAAAAGTGATGGGAATCTGTTATATCAACAATAGAACCTTTACACTCAGTACCTACGGCTCACGGACATCAATGGGATCAAGATTAACCTAGGTAAAGTGTAAAATGGAACCTGTAATCTCACGGAGAGTATGTGAATCAACCCTAGATGCAAGAAATTTCACAGATTCAAGAGATAACAAAGGAAAATCAATCGCACAGTGATAAAGAGGAGAGGAGCGGGTGTGTTTGTTGTTGATGTATGAACCTTGTGTGGCCGTTACTGTTCGAATTGACGAACAGACTGATTTGAGAGTGGACAAAGTCTGGGGTCCGAGCCTCGGCCGAACTCAAGGTTCGGAGGCTCCGAACCTTGGCCGAACTCCAGGTTCGGAGGTCCCAGGTTCGGCCCAGAATGAAATAGTATAAATAGTGAAGTCTTTGTATTTTATTGTAAGTTTTTATCCAGTGTCTTCTCAGATCAATGTGTTGAGAGGGGAGGTTCTGTCCGACCTCCCCCGGAGCTAAATTGTTTGTATACTCCTTCGGTTTATGTAATCATTCAACACAATATATGACAAAACTTCCGTCTCATCCATAGAATCGATCTTTACATGCTTTTTCATTTGTTTTTGAACGAATGAGAAAAATAGTAACCGAGACCTCCCTTTATATACACTTAGGTTTAGCGAACTTATAAATATCTAACAGATTTAACAAGTTCGCTAAGAACAAGCTCTAAGTCCGCTAAGAACAAACAGACTTAAATCAAGTTCGCTAAAGAGAAAAAGGTCAAGTCCGCTAAAGAGAACAAGTTCACTAAGGCCTAAAGCAAGTACGCTAAGCCTAAGGTAAGTCAGCAAAGGCTAGGCAAGTACGCTAAGCCTAAAATGAAGATGAGTAAAAACTTCTAAGTAGAATGATGAAGTCCGCTAAGATATAAACAAGTTCGCTAAGAACTAAAATCATCTCAGCAGACTTACAAGCCATTGGAGAAGTTCGCTAAGGCAAAATCCTTCTTAGCGGACTTCTCAAATACTTGGCCAAAATTTAAAAAATAAAACAAGGGAGAAGTTCGCTAAGGAAATAAATCAACTTAGCGTACTTTAAATCCCAGAGAAAATATTCTAAGTAAAGACGAGAAGTTCGCTAACATGAATTGTTCTTAGCAGGTTTCACATGACTTAGATTACTTTAAACAAAAATAACAAGGGAGAATTTCGATAAGGACAATATCAACTTAGCGTACTTCTCACCACAGATAATAAACAAACAAACCAAACAGGTAACTTCGCTAAGAACAAATTTGTTCTTAGCGGACTTCAGAGAAGAACAACCAGAAAAATTCACAAGTTTAAACACAAGTTCGCTAAAAGCAAATATGTTCTCAAACCCATGAATTGTTCTTAGGGGACTTGCTCACAGAATGAAGTACTCTAAGGCAATTTAAGCCTGCTAAGACCAGAATTTTGAAAAACATATGTAAAAATTCAAAGTCTTAAATTTTACCATAAATTCAAAAATTTGCAATTTAACTACAAGACTAAAACCAAGAGAGCATGTCTACCACCAGTAACCTACCAGGAAGATAAATTTTATATGAATAAACCAAGTACTTGTTAATTTCAACAAATTTGACAAAAACACATCTAGCACTAAAATTGGACTTTTAATTGGTCAAAATTCCACCTGAACTCAAAATTTTCATTTTCATTCGAGTCGGGTCAATTTTCCACCTGACTCAAAAATATCATATTCTTTTTCAGTTGGTTAATTATTTCCAATAGAAAGTTTGATTTTTGCACAAGTTGCCAAACTTGGAAATTTGAGCACTTTGACTTTAAATTTACCTATTTTTGAATGGTTGTGGTCAGACATGTTTAGAATCATAGCGGTCATTTATATGATCAATAACACTTCTAATTCAAATCACCTCTCAGATCTGGTAACCTAAGTCAGATTGTCGGTATTGTTTATCCACTTAGCTCAAACATGGTAATTTTCAACAAATTTATGTGACGTATTTATCATGTTTTGTCCGATTAGTGAAAGATGTGATTAACCTTGTATTCAAGATAAGTCACCAGTATTCTACCATGGGCCAATTTGGCACTTCGGATACAGCCTACACACATAAGAATTTTAAAATGGCAGATATGGAATTTCTTCAACATATGATAATTTTATTATTTCCCCCTATTTCTTTAGCGTTAAGTAGTTGATTTCACGAATGGATGTTATGATGGATCGCGTGAACACTAGGTCATTGCTTTCACAAAGCAGATGTCTCGCGGATAACGATGATTGGAATGATTGGAATGATGGAGTTGCTTGGACACAAGTTCATCGCTTTCGCAAAGCAGATGTGCCACAGATTTATTTATGGATGAAGCGACACCAAGGTCTTTGCGTAAGCAAAACAGATGGTGTGCTGATGATTGAAATCAGGGACATAATGCTAAATAAATATTCGTGTGTGTTGACATATCGTACTTAGCTCAGACTTAGGCAAATTTAAAGAATTTTGCTCTGGTTGACTTAGAGGTTCACATTTTCATGCAATTGAATGTGTAATAACATCAAATAGTCTACTTTTAAGTTTGATAAGCCTACCGACACATCAAATGATAGAGTTACCAGTTGATTGGATCATATCCTATGGTTAGATCTACAAGACCCGAATCATATCATGTTCCTTACAATTTGTCCGACCACGGACCAAAGAATTTTGATTTTTCATTGGTTTTTACTTTTCTAAGGATATTCTATACATGTGTTTAAAATCATTTATTGAATTACAAAATAAACACTATTTTTGTGTTTTTGTCAATTTTTTAATGTTTTTAGTTTATCTTCCACATTGCAGGCACAACACACAGACACAAAAACAAAAAATAAACAATAAAAAATCTTTTTGGCCTATTCAAGTTAATTTGACACAAGACAACCACAAACAAAGGTGTTTAAGTCAAATCAGGGTCAAACAAAGAAGGAAAGTGACTCAAGGAGTCAAAATAACAAATATTTTCGAATTTGCAAGAAAAAACTATATATAAAGGGTAAAGATAAAATCTTTTTGTGAATTTTCATGCGGGGCACAGATAACACTTCTAAGCAAATAAACCTATGAAATCAAAACACTAAAATACTAGGGAATAAGAAAGCTTAGTCATAGTTAATCATGCCTACATCACTAACCAGAAAGTTAAACGTAGATATATCAAATGGCTTAGTGAATAGGTCTGTTAAATGATCATCTGAACCAACATGGACTAAGGTGACTAGCTTCTTCTCGGCACAATCCCTAATGAATTCGAATCTAATCTCAATATGCTTAGTCTTAGAATGCTAAATAGGATTTTTAACAACTAAAACAGCAGCAGTATTATCTATATGAATAGGGGTGCCCATGAAGTTCAAACCGTAATCCAGTAGCTGATTCTAAATCCAAAGCACTTGAGAGTAGCAGGATGTAGCAGCAATTTACTCCGCTTCAGCCGTTGATACTGACACTATGGTCTGCTTCTTGCATTGCCATGAAACCAAACGGTTACCCAAGAACTGAGCACCTCTCGTCGTAGACTTGCGATTGAGCTCACAACCGGCATAGTCACTGTTAGAGAAGGCTCGAAGATCAAAGAGTGGGTCCTTAGGATACCAAAGTCCTCTATTCGGATTTGACTTTAAGTATCGGAAAATCCTCTTCACGGCCATCATGTGTGATTCTTTCGGCTTGTTCTGAAATCTTGAACAAAGAAAAACTCCAAACATGATATCAGGACGACTTGCTGTCAGATACATGAGAGAACCGATCATGGACCTGTAGAGATGCTCATCTACACAAACACCTTCCTGATTAAGCTTGTGACGAGTGACCACGGGTGTAGAAAAACCTTTAGAATCATGGAAACCAAATTTATTCAAGATTTCTTACACATACTTCCCTTGGCTGATTAGGATACCTTCCGGCGTCTGTTTCACTTAAATTCCAAGAAGGAATGTGAGTTCACCCATTACGCTCATTTCAAACTTATTCTTCATCGATTCCTCAAAGGCATGACATAGGCCGACATTGGTTGAACCAAAAATGATGTCGTCGACATATACTTGCACTAACAACATATCTTCACTAACATGACGAATGAAGTGAGTCTGGTCAATCACACCCCTTTTATAACCATTTGACAGCAGATAAGTAGATAACGTCACGTACCACTTCCTAAGAGCTTGGTGTAGACCATAAAGGACCTTGTCCAGCTTGTAACACTTCTTCGGAAAAGACTTGTTAACAAACCCCGGAGGTTGTTGCACATACACGTCTTCGTCCAGCTTGTCGTATATGAAAGCGTTCTTTACGTCAAGTTGGTAAACAGTGATAATCATTCACGCGACAAAAGCCAAAAAGATCCATATTGCCACTAAACGAGCGACATGCGCGTAGACATGCTCATAATCTATGCCATCAATTTGCATGTACCCCTTCACTACCAAACGAGCTTTATTTCTAATGATAATGCCTCGGTCATCTCTCTTGTTCTTGAATATCCATTTGACATGTATGGGCTCTACACCTTCTGGAGGATCGACCAAGTGCCAGAAATTGAGCAATTTAAACTGGAGTAACTCTATTTGCATAGCCTCAATCCAGTTTTCATCCAATAGGGCAACAGCAACTATAGGAGGCTCCTCTTGTGAAATGAAGCATGAGAACAAGCACATATGCAAATCCTTTGATTGACTCCGGGTGAGACGTTTATCAACTGGACCGATAATCTAATTCGTAGGATGAATCTTGTGAATTCGAGTCTATTCAACAAGAGGTGCTGGAATAGACGAGTCCAGATTTCCAATTTGAAGATCATCACCAGGGGTCTCTCTGGTATCAATTTCTGTAACATTATCTGATTCTGATTCATGCGTTACAACATCAATTTCAACAGTGTTGTCAGCTTTAGTTACAGTCTGAACGGGTTCTGCTTCTACCATTACTGGGTCAGGAATCTGAAAGGATGATTGATCAGGTAAAGAAGATGACGTTGAAGCTCCAGTGACATCAAATGATGGTGTTGACTGATTTCCCCATAATAACTCCGGATGATCGACCGAATAGATAGTATCCAGGATCACTGAAGTAATTGGAGCAAATACATCAACAGGAGAATTAACTACTTCAATACCATGTTCAGCTTGAGCAGATGAAGTACCAGCAACATCAGATTCAAACACATTAAAAGTAGAAGAAAAAGACTCAAGGTCATACATGTTGTCAAGAGTAGGATCTTTGGTGTTCTGAGTGTCTTCGTTAAACATAACGTTGCACGACACAAGAATGACTTGAGTTCTTCTATTGAACACTCGATAGCCGCTGAGGTCATCAAATATCCAACAAAATAGCCATCATCCGCCCGGGCAAATTTAGCTAACTGTTCCGACTGAATTAAAACAGTACAAGCGCATCCAAAAGGTTTTAAGCAATTTAAGGGAGGTTTTTCTTTTGAAAACAGTTCGAATGGCGTCTTGTTCACATGTTTAACCAAGAATGTTCTGTTCAGAACGTAGCAGGCTATATTCACAGCTTCTTCCCAAAAAGATAATTTTAAATTGGAGTCAGCAAGCATAGTCATGGCAGACTCGATGAGAATTCTATTCTTCCGTTCAGCTACTCCATTTTGTTGTGGTGTGTACGGTGAAATAAACTGTCGAGTAATGCCTTTCTCATTGCAGAACGCATCAAATATCTGATTCTTGAATTCAGACCCATTGTCTGATCTGATTATCCTAACCCGCTCTCTGCATCTGTTCTCGATCCGAGTGACAAAGTCCTTCAGTGTCTCAACTGCCTAAGACTTCTCTTTCAGGAAGAACACCCACGAGTATCTTGAGTAATCGTCTGTGATAACTAGGCAATATGACTTTCACCCTAAACTCTTGATGCTCACAAGGCCGAAAAGGTCGAGATGGAGTTGGTGAAGTATCATTGTTATTCTACCAGGTGGCTTAGGCTTGTTGGATGTCTTGTGTTGTTTCCCCTTCAGACATGCAACATAGTTATCGATATGGATGAATTCCTTCTCCAGCACACCAACAATGTGTTTCCCCCTAACAAGGCGGTTCATGTTACGAAAGTTGACATGAGCCATTCGCCTATGCCATAAAGTAGAGCATCTTCTGATGCCTTTGCTAAGAAGCACGCTATAGAACCAGTTGGCCTTACAGCAGACATATCCAAAGCATACATATTCCCTTTCCATTTTACATGAAATAAGATCTGATCTTCAGGAATCTTAAACCCAGGCTTCAGAATATAACACTCTCGGTCATCGAAGAACATTGGCATCTTTTTGTCACAGATTTGTGAGACACTTAGCAGCTTGAACTTCAGATTGGACACCAGATGCACTTTATCAAATGAAATTTCACCATTGGTCAAGAGACCGTTTCCGATTATTCTACCACCACGAACATCACCACCAAAGACATATGGACCACCATGCAATATTTGTTTAACATCATGCAGCAGGTCCCTGTTCCCCGTCATGTGCCTAGAACAACCAATATCTAAGTACCATGTATTGCCAGCACTCTGGGCCAGTCCCTGCACATGCAAAAGAAAGTGATTAGTTAAGAGATGGAGCCTGGCCAGATTGACCACGGGCCTTCTTTTTGGGTGCCTTTTCCGTTGGAGGAGCAGTTGGTGTAGAAATAATAGCACGAGGAGTTGGTGAAGCAGCAGCAGATGGTCGTGCATCCAAGACAGGTTGTTGAACCAAGACAGGCCTAGGAATGATGGCAGGTCTGGGTCGAGGCGTCCAAGATCTCACTGCAACAAGATTGGGAGCAGCCATTCTCACTGGTTGTTAAACATGTGGCCTGAATGTATTCATATTCCTCCCGAAACCTCGTGGAACATACGGAGCTTGATTAGGAATATAAGGCTGATTTGAGTAGGATTGTTGAAACATGGTATCTAGCCTTTGATCCATGCAGTCCTCACCGTAATTCCCATAATACATTGGAGCCAGTTGGTTTCCTTGTGGTGCAATTTGTTGTTGCTGGTAGAAATGTGCAGGAAGCATTGGAGCGTTGTTGTAAGCAGAATAACCCGTGTTGTAGACACACACCCTTGCATCATGGTGTGGATTCCCCCAAACTGAACATCCCAATGTCTCAACAATACCACTCGGAGTAACCACAGATTTGTAGTTCAGCAACTTGTGGACCTGTAGCAACTTGTGGACCTGTAGGTTGTGGATCATTCGATGTTGCAGTCTCAGCTTTTTCAGTTTCAGTAGTTGTCTTCTTCTTTCTCCTCCTTGTTTGTTTCTTTTTCTTGGGAGTGTTTTCAGTTTCTGGAGCATCTGCAGCAGCAACAATTGGCTCGACCAAAGGAGGCTGGTTTTCAACACTTGGTTGAGCGGATAAGACCGGTTCACTTTGAGGTCTCTTTTTCTTAGGATCATTTGACTTGTCCAGAACCAAAGTGGACTTTCGCGCCTCATTGGGAGCAGAAATGATAGATGCTTTCTTTTGCTTGATAACCATGGGTGCAGAAGTTGCTTGAGCAGACATCGTTGGAGCATTCAGTTACGCAGCAGGAATAATGATCATCTTACCATCAGTGATTGTAAGACCGGATTGTGTGTGCATTACCGTCTTAACATGTTATAATGCCATTTCGGCAAATTCACGACTAAACTCAACATCCTTGATATCCTGCTGAACCTCGAGTTTCTCATCATTGACCTTCTTCTTAGGCTTACTCCTCCGAACGGTCTTAGTTCTTTTTTAAACTTCGTTCGTTTTAAAAACATCATAATTTTCATTGAACAAAAACGATTAACCATCAATGGCATCTTGGGTGCACATATTGAGAAACTCGGTTTCAGCAGCCTTTTGCACACATGACTCAGAAATTCTAGTATCAACAAAGTTTAAAGGAAATTACATCAAAATCTCCAAATTTAAGTGTTTTATCTATCGGTGGAAGATCAGATCCAGTTTCGGCATTAGCCAGTTGGTCTTCCATTGATTTGATATTAGAAGCACTCAGAATCAAACTTGGGCCAATGAACTTAATATGACTCTTGGAATTGATTTTTGTCAACTCGGGGACACAGTAATAGTTGTGATTGAGAGGATGCTCAGCAGCACTATCAAGTATCTCCCGAGTAAGACCTAAACCGGTTTTAAGACGAGACTATGTCCTTTGCAACCGCGCTACCCAACATTGCAGGATTTAGTTTCATTAAGTCAATTGTTTCTCAAGCTTTAGCATAGCTATTTCTCAGAGAAGTCAATTTGTTCAAATGGTCTGCAATTTGGATTTTCAAATTTGAGTCAGTGTGCTTCATGAATTCGATATCATCCTGAAGTGATTTGATTTTTACCAAAAAAGTTTTTCTCATTTGCTTTGAGTTGTTCAACATAACTCTCGCTCTCTGCCGCCTTAGCATGCAACTCTAGGTTGTATATGCGATAGCGAGCGACAGTTTCAAGACATTTTTCAGAACATAGTTGAAAATGCGTGAGCATTGGATCGTCTACTCGATCTAGCTAATCGGACATCGAAACGTAAATAACCGATTGTTTTATTGATCAAAAGAGAACAATTACAACCAGTAAATCACAGAGAACTAACACAGAGAAACACACTCAGAAACACACATTTAAGATTCGCTCACACGCTCAGCACCACTAAACACAAAGACCAAACTACTATTTATACACGACTGGCCGAACTTCCACCGAACCCCGGGTTCGGCCGGTCCGAACTTCAGGTTCGGACCTAGTTCGGCCAACCCTATATTGACTTGAACTTGGTCTTCGTTCGATACTTCACACGACGCACATTTCAGGTATCAACAAACTCCCCCTCGTCGTGTGCAGTATCTCTTCTCTTTTCTTCTCAACATCATCAAATATGTATCTTCAATCAAGCTCCCCCTTAAGTAAAGAATCCGTTTATTCAATGAAATGAATCTTCGAAATAAACTCCTCCTCAACTTAATCGTAGCTTGATCTTGAATACTTGATGATATCTAGTATATCTCTGGTCTTTATCAACAGCTTCAGAAGACTTGAAGTTGTGATAGCTTGCACAACAGCATCCTGCATTAACACTTAAATAATCTTGGCGCAAAATGTCTCTTCGAGACTCCAAGATATGATTTTGAAAATTGATTTGTATCACGTGTTGATCAGATCGAAAATAAAGCAGAAACAAAATCTTTTTGGCTTTTTGAAAATTTATATTAAAACACACCAAAAATCTTTTTGTACTTTTCTTGATATGAAATGAAATCGTAATACAGAATCAGACACTATTTTTGGTAGGAGAAAGATCACTATATGGGATCATATTGATCATAACGCACTGAACTACACTTCAATTTCAATTAATTGAAGCACACAAGTCATGTCGATTGCTGGTATAATTTGTCCATCTTAAGCTCAGACAGAATCATACTCATAACATCTGGATATGTTAAGGTATTGATTAGATTTGCTTTGACCAGTGTACCCCACACTATCAGACATATTCAGACATTTTCTGTTTTTCTTTCTTTTTCTTTTGTGTGATTGCATTTGTGAACTTTCACATTGCATAATATTTTTCATGATACAGTCAACTGTGTTCCATGCAAAAAGAAATAAGAACGTTAAATCGTCTACCTTAAGGTCGATCTTTCGATACGCAGATAAGGCCTCGGATTTAACAAAATAAGAGAAAATAAAACAAGTTGAAGTTGTATAACTCAACAACAATCAGGTCGGTACTCCCGTACACGCAGAGAAAGTCCGATGAGTTATACGAAACACCAAAGAAAATAAAGCAGAACGTCAAACGAACAACGATCAGGTCGATCTTTCGATACGCAGAGAAAGTCCGATCGTTTGACAAAATAAAGAAAATCAAACAAGATTAAATCTTTGCAAAATGAACACATGTATACACAGTGACTTCTCATTTTGAATTTCACACTTATTTTTCTTTTTGAGTCATGAAATATGCATCAAGATGTTATCCACATGGTCAAGCATTAGCATTTAATGTATATCACATCTGAATACTTTCTGATTTGTCGAGCCTACCAAGCACATCAAACAATGATCTTATGGCCCTTTCATCTACTTTATCCATGAGTCAGATACGTATGCCAATGTACCATCATTTCCCAATGATCAATTTCTCACAATTTTATATTTTGCATGTATTCACCTTCCTTCATTATATATTTTGCATGTATTCACCTTCTCCCCATACCATGCATTTTCTCAATTACTCCCCCTTACTTACAATTCTCCCCCTTAAAATGAAAACTCTATTTTTGGATTTTCATTTTACACAAAAATAAGACTCTATTTTTGGCTTTTTGGAGAAAAACTTGTAAACAAATAAAAATGATCAATCAACACGGATATGTTTCAGTTTTTAGAATTCAGAAAATTTGCAGGTTAGAAAAATATTGCATGAAATTTAAGTTAAAACAGAATACTCCTCCATCGACAATTTTTCAATCATCGATAGGTCTTCTAGAAGTACCTGCACACTGGACAACCTGATTAGTTCACAAATGACCCGAAGCGAATCGCTTCTGGTCGACCAGTGTCCTGATTTTGCTTTGAAACCACCTTAGGTTTCCATTGTCTGTTGTTTTGGTAATTCAGTTTTCGATGAAACAGTCACTGGTGACTGTGATAATGAACCTACATTTTGATCCTTTGAAAATTTTGGAACAAAACGTTTTTGTTTATGAAAGAATGTAGGCTCAACTTCATCAAAAACTCTGCCTTGTTCATTGAAGAACTTAGATTGGGCAGGTTTACCAAAAACTGGTTTCTTGTGAAACCTTGAATTTGATTCAGCAGGAAGTGGACAATCTTTTGCTAAGTGCCCTCGTTGACGACAAACATAACATAAACGTGTCGATTTGTCCCACTTTTGATGTTCCTGCACAGAATTACACACATGAATATCTCTAACATGATCAGAATGAGAATCATATACCTGATGCCTATGATCATGCACCCATTTAGAAGTTGGGCTTCGAGATTTAGAACTTGCAGAAGAAATATTATCTTTCACAAAAACCTCTGAAATCTTCCGAGCATCCACGCAGTGAAGAGGAAACTCTTTATCAGAAAACAATTGATCAGAACCCTTGAGTTTGTAGAATCTCTCAGGTTGAACTTTTTCAGCTTTGAAAACCTCCTTCTTCACTTGCTTCAACTTAAGCTTCTTGAGATTTGGTGATTCAGATGCTGGAACTTCTGCAGCTTGAGACTTTGGAACTTGAAAACCTAGACCAGTACATTTACCTGAAATCCTTTCCTCAGTAGTTGAATTCTGATGTCCATTCTTAGCTAATCTTGTGAATTCGGCTTTCACATCAGGAATTTTCTTTTGTTCATAGAAAATTGTTTCATCAAAGTCAGGTTGAGACTGAATCTTGTCACTTGATGTAGCCGATTTCTCATTATCAGCAGACGACGAACCAGATACAAACATTGGTGCTAGAGGAATCTCAGATTTCAAGACCTTTTTCTTGTTCTTCTTGGTTTTCTTTTTCTTTACAACCTTTGCTTCTTCAGAAGTAGAAACTGATATCTTTGAATAATCAAAATCATCAACCTGTTCCTTCACGTCTTTGACAGCTTCCTTGATATGAGCAGGGGGTGATGCAGTTTTATCAAACATCCTCTCAAAATTTGCATCATTTGCTAAGAAGCTCGTGAAAACTTGTGAATTTGAAACATTGTTGAACAATCTTTTAGCATCAAGAACTTGAATTTTGAGATCAGAAATTTGCTGTTGAGCTTCTGCAAATTCTTTTTCTTTAGCAATCAAGCGCTTGGCAACTTTATGAGTTTCAAACTTTTGCAGACGAAGATTGTCAAGACCTTCATGTAGCTCCTTCTTCAGTTTATCCTCATTTCTCTTTTGAATTTCCAGATTTGCAGTTTGAACCTTGTTAACCCTAGTCAACTCCCGCTTATCATCTAATAATTTTTCCATATCAACTTGATATGCTTTGATTTTAGCATCAGATTCTTCAATACTCTTAGTAAGCAAATCAAGCTTAATCTTGGATTTATCAAACAAATTCTGAAAATCATTTGCAGCATCTTCTGCCTCTTCCTTCCATTTCTTCACTTCTTTGACTAACTCACCGTTTTCTTCACAAATTTCAGCTTTCGAAATTTCAACATTCTTCTTTTCTTGCTTCAATACTTCTAAAACTTTATTCAACATTTTGATTTCATTAGTCAAATCCTCATTCTTCAAAACCAAATCCTTTTCACATTCTTTAGAAATCTTCAATTCAGATTTAACCACCTCAAACTCTTCAGTCAATTGTTGAACTTTATTCATCAACAAAGCATTTTCCTTCATCAAACTCTCCAAATTTTCAGCAGATGCATACGAACTTGGTATTGAACTAGTATCTGAACTAGTATCTGAACCATAATCTTCTTGTAAATCATGGGTAACTATAAAGGCTGATGAATCATACCCAAATTGTTGACCCCAATCATATACACCATCATTTTGAGCAACCAAAGCAGTGGTCTTGCCTGTATTACTAGTAGATGGTTGAGTAAAACCAGGCTTTGATGATTGTGAAATATTAGCTTTCTGTTGACATTCTTTGGCAAAATGTCCAAGTTGTTGACATTTAAAGCACTTGAGTTTTGACTTGTCAAATCCCAATTTGTCACCAGAAATATTCCTTCCATGCTTCTTAAAAAATCTTTTAGATCTTTGACACAACATAGCATATTGCCACGAAACATCCAATTCAGTCAATTGATCATCATCAAGAGCATCAAGATCCTCACTGGTTAACTTTGCGTCAGCAACATTTTTGAGAATCAGACCAAAAGATGATGAAATCAATGCAGAAATCATTTTGGCACAATCATCGGTTGATTCTGCTGAAAAACCATTTTGACTTGAATAATTTGGAATTGTAAAATTGCAACTTCTTGAGGAATTATTATCAGAATTTCCTGAAGCTCCAGCTAGAAAAGCAACACTTGGTGCTGTATTCTGATTTGGCTTAGACTTTGCACTCATGCTTGCACTATTTTCACCATGATACAGCTCAGGATGTTGCAAGGTAGCTGTTGACTTCTTTGAGTTTAACATTTCCATTTCTCGAGCATGAAGTTTTCCAGTAAGCTCGTGAAATGTTAAAGCAGAATAATCCTTGTCATGAGTTAGTAGCAAAACATAATTTTCCCACTTTTCAGGTAATGCTTCCATAATCTTTTCCTTTTAAATCCGCATCAGATTTTTCAATTCCAATAATCTTCAATTCACTAATCAAATGTGAAAATCTTGAAACTAGAGCAGTAATGTTTTCATTGTCATAATTTTGAAAATTATCAAATTCTTTGTTCAAGACTTTCTTTCGACTCTTCTTATAATCAGCATTTCCTTCACATCTTGCGGATAGAGCATCCCATAATTGCTTAGATTTCTTGCAAGTACTAAATTGATGAAGCAATTCAGTAGGTAAAGCCATAGTAAGATAACCATAAACTTTCTTTTCAAGCTCATAACTTTTTCTTTCAGCACCATCAAAGTCTTGAATTTCTTTAAGATCTCCATCTTCCATTGGTCGTTCATACAACTTTCGAATTGGAATCCATAAATCAATGTCATTCGTGCTAATATACGCAGAAAATCGTTTCTTCCAATTTTGGTAATCTTCAAGCTTTAACAATTTGGGAACTTTCTGACTTGTTCCAATTTCATTGTCAAAATTTAACATAGTTTGCATCGCACTTTGCATTGCGGCAAAAGCTTGAAAATCCGACATCGTTGAAAATTTGAAAAATTCTGTCCTCCGAACTTGCTCCGAACCTTGTCAGCCGTCCGAACCTCCTCCGAACTTAGTCCGAACCTTGATCAGCCTCCGAACTCGCACCGGACTTTGTCCGAATCTATGTCAACTCCGAACTCTCACCGAACTAGCTCCGAGCCTAAATATAATGTCCGAACCCCAACCGAACTAGTGATCGAACGCAGAAACTCCGAACCCTGACCGATCTACCACCGAACCCTCGCCGAACGCTCTCCGAGACACCACCGAACCTCAAGTTCGGAGCGGTTACTCCGAGCTTGCCCAGTAACCTCCGAACCTCAAAGACATTTTTCGAAAACTCGCAAAAACGGACTGATTTTGACGAAACTTGATATGGTAGATCAGAAAAGTCGATAGAAAATGGTTTAGGAACAATTTTGACACAAAACACACGTCAAAAATGATAGAAAACACGTAATGAAACTCGAGAAAACTTCAAAAACGCTCAATAATCCGAGAATAGCAACCACAGATCAGTAGAGTGAACCAGAAAGCTCTGATACCACTTGAAAATGCGTGAGCATCGGATCGTCTACTCAATCTAGCTAATCGGACATCGAAACGTAAATAACCGATTGTTTTATTGATCAAACGAGAACAATTACAACCAGTAAATCACAGAGAACTAACACAGAGAAACACACTCAGAAACACACATTTAAGATTCGCTCACACGCTCAGCACCACTAAACACAAAGACCAAACTACTATTTATACACGACTGGCCGAACTTCCACCGAACCCCGGGTTCGGCCGGTCCGAACTTCAGGTTCGGACCTAGTTCGGCCAACCCTATATTGACTTGAACTTGGTCTTCGTTCGATACTTCACACGACGCACATTTCAGGTATCAACAATAGTTGTGATTTTACCTCATCTGGATTAGTTCCTCTCTGTAGTTCGAGGAGATGCTTGCTAGCTTCAGTTTCAACATCTGATGGAGACACAGCAGTAGCATTTACGATAGCAGAAGAGGATTCTTCAAAGATCTCATCTCAGACAAAAGTTTGTTTGAAAAAGAGGGTCAAATTCGATAGAAATAGAATTCTCTTCTCCATCAGAGCTAACCATTATAGCGTAGTTTGCTTGGTTAGAAGATTGAGATGGCGATGAAGACGTCCAGTTGTAGTTACCACCTTCGAGAGAGACCAATGCCTTGCCAGTGTTATCAACTCTTTGAGCAGTTTAAGAACTTGATGATCCTTGATGAGAGACATTTGAATTTGCATTCGGTAGTCTTCTGATAGGATGAGCTGCTTTGTTTCTGGTAAGACTGGTTACCATTGCCTCCTTGCTTCTGAAAAGTCTGATTACTTCCTCCCGAAGTGACAGGAACGTTCTACATTCTTGGTTTGGGACATTCACATGCAAAGTGTCCCAACTCCTGGCAGTTGTAACACTGGGCCAAATCCAATGTTGGCATTTGATGGAGGTTGAAATAGCTTTCTCCTAGTTTTCTTGAAAAATTTTCTTGTCCTGGCTGCAATCATATCCATTTGCCATTTTATATCAATCTCTTCAAGATCATCAGCATAAATTTGATCAAGATCCTCTTGACAAACAGTCATTGTTTCAATGTTTCCGAACATTTGTGAGTCCATGCAAGCCAGAAATGCATTACACAAGTCCTGATCCATGCCAGTGTTGTTTGATGAAGTCGGTGCAGACTGCTGAACATAGTACCCAGATGGTGGTTGTTGAACATAAGTCTGATTGGAAGGAAGATGCATGGCATGAGAGACAAAGACATCAGTTGTAGTGGGAGTTGGTGTTGGAGATGGATTGACAGCAGGTAGAGCTGAACTAGAGGAGTTGGAAAGCTGATAATTTTCCTCATAAGTAGAAGCAGCAATGCAACATTAGAAGCTGAGGAAGTTGAGCTCCTAGAAGTCACGTTGCCCCTGAGTGACTTTCCACTACGTTCAACTGCTCTTACTTCATAGTCTCGAACTTAGTCTATCAAATCCATAGTGGGTGCTTTCAATCAGATATGCGACATATGAGGCAAATTCTTGAGGAAAAGAGTACATAATTTTCCTGATGATATCTCCAGAATCAGGTCGAACCTTCTTAGTTGTCATCTCAGTGATGATATCGCAGAAGCGGTTGACAAGAGTTTCAAACGACTCTCCAGCTCTGTGAGCGAAAGTGTTGAAAGCCAACTTCAGTTTTTCAAGCATTCTCTCCTTGGTAGTAGGATTGGCCTTATAATTTTTCTCAAGACCAACCCCAAATCTCATGAGCCCGAGGAGGCCTCACGGAACTGATGTAATTTATCATCATCGATTGCCATCTTCATGCAACCTAATGCATACTTATCAATCTTCAACTGTGCATGTTCAGTAGGTTTTAACTTATCTAGAGGTTTTGGAATCCTCTTCCTAGGGATTGGTGGGTTAGCAACAGTAGCGGTAATTGTGGTAGCTTCCTCAACTTCAAACACAGCAGGACCAGCCACAATTGAGGTCAACTGATCAAAGTCACGATACTCCAGGAATGACGGAAATTTTCCCTTCCAATCATCATAGTCACTCGCACCCATAAGTCTTGGAGGACGGTTGTTACTCTGCATGACGGGTGCAAACTGATTGCCTTCAGCTATTTCGGGAATGAGAAACACAAGTACTTAGCAAAAATTGCTAATTGGTCGAACGAGTTGAACGCTTGGTTCAAAAGGCTTGATTGCTTCTAGATTTCTTAAATTTACACAAATCCGACAATCACAAACATTAATAAACATAATTAGTCATAAACAATTGAGATTTGACCAAAATTTTTGAAAAGTCAATTTTTCCAGACTTAGTCAAATTTTGAACATCTTGTTCTTGAGCAAATTCAAACTTCAAAAATCAATGTTAATGAAATCAGTGTTTAAGGGCATTAATAGTCTTGAAATTCAAATAGGATCATTTGATTCAACTGACACAAACCTCAAAAACCACTCTAAATGTACTAATTTGATGAAATAGTAAACGTTTATGAAGAACACCATAATCAGGGTTTTTGGCCACTAAAGTCTTGAAAACTTGATGTTTTGAGTGAAGTCAGTGGCAAAAAAATCGGTTTTAGGTGTCTAAGGCTCGGTAATCATCAACTTTAACAAAGATTGAACATAAAAACATTTTTGAAAATTTTTCTCAAGAACAGAATACTAAAAACGTAAAACTGTTTTGACTAAAACCCTAAAATCGACTATTAAATATGAGTTTTTACAGAAATCAGCATTGTATTCCTTGAATGATTTCTACCAAGAATCAACTCCAAGATCAAGCAAAAACAACGAAAATTGATAACTCAAATGAGAATTATTTCATTTTTGAGAAAACCTCAAAACTTGAAGAACAAGGCACTGATACCAATTATCAGGACTAGATTTGAGCACTATATTCTCATTTGGTTCATCACACAAGTGTGGAAAACATGTTTGATCATCAACCTTGGCTGAATCTGCATCAATGCTAGCCCATTGATGATTTCTGAAACTCAAGAACACGTAAAACACACACTAACACCAAGAACACACACACACAAATGCTCTCTGTAGGATAAATCTGGAATGGCACACCACTAGGGTTTTCTCAAGACATATTTATACTACTAGAGAGCATGGGACAATCAGAATATTTGACACAACAATCATTACATATAATTCTGCAAAAATATTCCAATCAGACTAACAAGTTCACTAGGAACATGTAAGTTCGCTAGGAAGTTCTCTAGGAACAATCAAGTTCTCTAGGAAGTTCACTAAGAACAAACTAGTTCGCTAACAAGTTCGCTAAGAGCAAACTAGTTCGCTAACAAGTTCGCTAAGAACAAACTAGTTCGCTAACAAGTTCACTAGGAACAAAATATGTTCGCTAATAATATAATCAAGTCCACTTGGAATAAACAAGTTCACTAAGACAAAATATAGACATTCAACAATGAAGTTCACTAAGTTCAAACAAGTCCACTAAGTACAAATTCAAAGTTCGCTAAGCACAAAATTAAGTTCGCTAAGTACAATATTGAATTTCACAAAACACTCAAAAATTACTAAGTCTTCATTCTGAATAGTTCAACAAGAGGTATTCACCAAAAATGCTCAACGGTGAATGGTTTGTGTTACCAACAAGCAAAAACGGGTTCCAACACAAGATATGATTTTGAAAATTTGATTTGTATCACGTGTCGATCAGATCGAAAACAAAGCAGAAACAAAATCTTTTTTGGTTTTTAGAAAGTTTATATCAAAACAATCCTAAAATCTTTTTGATTTTTCAAATTTAAGCTAAAACACACTGAAAATCTTTTTGGAGTTTTCTGAAAGGAAATGAAATTACAATACAGGATCAAACTCTATTTTTTTTATGAGAAAGGTCACTATGTAGGATCATATTGGTCATAATGCACTGAACTACACTTCAGTTTTAATTATTGAAGCACATAATTCATGATGATTGTTGGTATAATTTGTCCATATTAAACTCATGCAGATAATACTCATAACATCTGGATATGTTAAGGTATTGATTAGATTTGCTTTGACCAGCTTATCCCACACTATCAGACATATTCAGACATTTTTCTTTTTCTCATGTGATTACACTTATGATTATCATAAAGTGATTTAAAGCATGATATCGTCAACTGCGTTCCATGCAAAAAGAAATAAGAACGTTAAATCGCCTACCTTAAGGTCGATCTTTCGATACGTATATAAGGCCTTAGATTTAACAAAATAAGAAAAACAAAACAAGCTGAAATTGTATAATTCAACAACGATCAGGTCGGTATTGTGGACACGCAGAGAAAGTACGATGAATTATATGAAACACCAAAGAAAATAAAGCAGAATGTCAAACGAACAACAATCAGGTCAGCATTGTGAGCATAAAAAGAAAGTCCAATGGTTTGAGAAAATAAAGAAAATCAAATATGTGACACCTGACGTTTCAAGTTAGAATATCCGTACCATAATTCATGAATTTAGTAAGTATAATCACGGGCTGGTAGACAAGTATAAGATTTGGTCTAAATAAACTAGCATGGTAATTCATAAAAATATTTTCTTAGCAAATGTTGGTGACGACTCAATTAATAATCAACTGTTAATATACCAGGCATGAATACCGCCTATATACACTGATATAGCATGTATGGTAAAATTTTACTACGAAACTACCATTGCAAGCGTAATTTGATTTCAGGAATTTTCATATAATTCGTTTTTAAGTTTCGAGTCAAAATTATACCGCGTTATACCAGTGCTTGACCTGTTTATAACCTAATGCTGATAAATATATATATATATATATATATATATATATATACAAATATATACACACATATGCATGCATGCGTTACATTTGTCAAAATGACAACTAATAAATAATTTTAGAAAAAAAATGTAAAAGACCACATTATTACGCATAGCCTAACCTAGGGGACAAATAACGTACATCTATGACCAATCATGGGCATTAAATGACGAAGCAACCATTGAACTCCTCCATACCACCATCATTACACGCCACCCCCTCTCTCTCTCTTCCCTCCATCTTCTCTTTTCTCCTTCCTTGAGGCCGTAACCCCCTCCTATCTCCTCCATTTTGAAAACTTTCATCAACAACCATCAAATCTACTCATTTATCAAGTTGTTAAGGATCAAGGAGGAACAACCATTGAAGATTCAAGCTAGAGTTGTGGTCATCCCTCATTTTCATCCTAGAAACCCTAGGTATGAAGCTTTCTCTCTCTACTCTGTCTCTAGAATCTATATAGAAAATCTATGTCTTGATCCTCCACCAAACATTTAATGATGATTTATTTCATGCATGTAATCTTAGATGATATGCATATCAAGAACTAATAAGCTTATGATGAAATAATCCATCAAATAGAAGTATAATCTTGTAAAAACTAAAGACTTTAATTCATCATTTTCAAAATGGGGATTTCAAGGGTTTGGAAGTTGTATAAAACTTGAAATGTATATGCATGGGGGTCGTAAATATGTATGTATGTATAGGTATACACTTGTATACATCATCTCATCTAGTTGTAAAAGGATCAAGCACATGTAGATTTATAAAAAAAGATTGAAAATAAAATAAAATAAAATATGCATATGTACATACATATTTCGTAAATATGTATATGCATGTGGTGTTTTGGATGATGAAAGTTCATGAGAAATGGGAAATTGTGTTAAAAAGGATTAACCCAAAAGGGTTGAATTAATTATGAGCCTTAAAAGGAGTGAGTTAAATTGAAAAGTTAATAACTTATTTAAAAAGATATGTATTTATAAAGTAAATTTCTGAAAAAATAATTTAAAGATATATATACATATATATATATATATATATATATATATATATATATATATATATATATATTTGTAAACTAATAGGATTAACATGGAATTTTTACAAACATTACAAACAAGTAGCTTGTAATGGAAAACTAGTCATAAAAACATCAAAATCGGACTAAAAACGCGAGTTTTGTACAAAATATGTGACATCCGAGAATTCCTAGGTTAACTTCCGTTAGACAATCTCCGTTAGTTACACCAGTTGGTATGGAGCCAGCGTACCAATGGTACGTTGGATGGTACGCTGGATTTAATGCTTAGTATAAATAATTTGTGTTAGAGAGAGAGCTTAGAAGTTCTGTGAGTTTCATCATCTTAACTGTGTATGTTCTAAGGTATTCTCTCTATAGATCTTGTAATCTCTTTGTGAATCAATAAAGCAAATCTTTATTTACTTCGTTGTTATCGTTGTGACCGAATCATGCAGCAGTAAGATCCATCCAGGTACTTACAAGTGGTATCAAAGCAATCCAGGTTGCTCTACTGATGTGATTTGGTCCATTTTCGAAATCCTAGTGAGAGAAAGTTGGGTTTTGGTCATTTTTCATCAAATTTTTCCATTTCTAAGTGATTCCGATGTCAAAAATGATTTCTAAAGCTTCCTAGAGTGTTTTCGCACATCACTATTCCAACTTCTAGTCCCAAAAGTCAAAAGTTCGAAAAATCAGTCGATTTCAGCATAGTACACTGTTGGAACATTGGATGAGTATCTTGGTACCCTGGATTATCCGCTGGTACGCTAAGCAATCTTCATAGATTTCTAGTACGCTGAGTGTTGGTATAGAAGACAATCTTCAACAGTGGTACGCGACGGTTACTGATTGGTCCGGAGTCAGTTACGCCGTACCAAGGTGGTACGCTGACAATTCTGGTACGCTGACTTGGTTTGGTCTGGTTATTGGTACGTTGAAGGATTGGTACGTTGGTGGTCCGCTGAGAGTGTTTGGTACAGAAGTTGATAGTTTGGTTTGCTAAGACTAGTTTTGGTATGCTGGTAGAATAGTTGTATTCACTAAAACTGACCTAACTTGAGAACCGTTAAGAGTTACGGGAGCTAATACCAGCCAAAACAACCATCTCGACGAGATATACACTTTTACTTGCCTAACAGTCAGTACCCTTTGGTTTGACACCCATAATCCGCTTCTAAGACCTTTGTTTTTTAGTTTGAAGTTTTGACGTTCAATTTTTAACTTTAAAATTAGTGATTTTCAAGTGTTTTCAGCTGTTCAAACATCGATTCAACTCATGATGAATTATGATAATGAGATTGAAACAACTCAGAAGGTTCC
>JBCNJP010003577.1:0-24002 GCA_039602395.1 Deinandra increscens subsp. villosa | reverse complement strand
TTGTTGGGCCAGTGACAGCGGGTGTCACCACAAGAAGCCAGACAGGACACATCAACTTTTGTATGTTTTCCTGCTTCATCTCCCAGATAGAACCTCCCAATGTGATGGTTGCTCTGAAAGATCCAAACTGGATGGAGGCCATGCACAATGAACTCAATCAATTTTCAAAGCTGGGAGTGTGGCGTCTTGTGAAGCGGCCAGAAGACAAGAAGGTGATTCCCACGAGATGGTTGTACAAGAACAAAAAAGATGACTCGGGGATCATTGTTAGAAACAAAGCAAGGCTGATAGTACAAGGGCACAGGCAAGTCCACGGTATCGACTATGATGAGGTTTACGCTCCGGTGGCAAGATTGGAAGCAATTCGGATCTTTCTAGCTGTTGCTTCGTATCTCAATTTTACCGTACATCAGATGGATGTGAAGACTGCCTTCCTGTATGCAGAGATGAACGAGGAAGTCTATGTTGCTCAACCACCAGGGTTCATAGATGAAGAAAATCCAGATCACGTTTATCTGCTGGATAAGGCTTTGTACGGTTTGCATCAAGCTCCTAGAACCTGGTATGAAACGTTGTCCAATCACTTGGTGGAGAATGGATATACAAGAGGAGTCGTTGATCAAACATTGTTCAGGAAGAGGGTGGGAGAAGACATAATTATGGTGCAAGTGTATGTAGATGATATTATCTACGGATCGACAAACGAAGAATTGTGCACCGAATTTGAGGAGATCATGAAGAAGAAGTTTGAGATGAGTGACGAAGGCGAGATGAGTTTCTTTCTTGCACTTCAAGTCAAGCAGAATGATTCTGGGATTCTTATTCATCAGGAGAAATATGTGAATGAGATTCTGGAAAAGTTCAAGATGCAGGATTGCAAGCCCATCGCCACTCCCATGGCATCCAGACCACTCCTGTCAGCGGATCTTAACGGGGAGTCAGTGAGTGAATTCCAGTATCGGTCGATGATTGGATCACTAATGTACTTGACAGCAAGCAGGCCAGACATCATGTATGCAGTTTGCGTGTGTGCTCGATATCAGGCTAACCCTAAACTCTCTCATTTAGCTGCTGTTAAGCGTATCTTCAGGTATCTGAAGGGCAGGCCTAGGCTTGGTCTTTGGTACCCGAAGAACACTGATTTTCAATTATATGCTTTTACTGACAGTGATTATGGAGGTAGTGACCTTGACAGGAAATCTACTACTGGAGGATGTCAGTACCTGGGAGATAGGCTTATCTCTTGGCAGAGCAAGAAGCAGCATACCGTATCCAAATCAACTGCTGAAGCTGAGTACGTGGCCGCATCTGCCGGTACTTCACAGGTAGTGTGGATCCAAAACCAGCTCACGGATTACGGTATGGAATTCGTTAACACTCCCATATTTTGTGACAATGCTGCTGCTCTTGAGATTGTGAAAAACCCTGTCCAACATTCCAAAACCAAGCACATTGATATCAAGGTACATTTCATTCGTGATTGCTTTGATCGTGAGCTGATTCAGCTACAAAAGGTAAGCTCCGATCAGAATGTTTCGGACATCTTTACAAAACCCCTTCCTCGTCCTAATTTTGAATCTTGTGTTGAAGGCCTGAAGATGATTGCCTTCGAGGAATGATCTGATCATCTATGTTTTTGTACAGAGTTTTTGATTTTTTAAATTTTACTTAAAAAAACATATTTAAAAAAAAAAAAACAAATGACCGAAAAATTGAGTCTTGTTTCAAAAGCCTCACAAAAACAGGGGAAGAAATGGTGCTGGTTAAACTGAAAGGTTTTTATGATGTCTTTTTGATAGGACTTAAATGCTTAATGACGGTTGGAGACTGACACGTGTAAGGCTGATGTGAAAGACTGCTCGAAGATGATATGTCGGTAAGCTTAACCAAAACAATGATCATCTATGTAAGTGCAGTAATCTTAAACTCTATACATGTTTAGTTTCCCATCCTAGTCTACATGGTTTAAAAAACTGAGTCCCGACAAAAACGGGTTGAGAGTGGTATCTACCTAGTATTCACTCTCTCACACGCCATGCTTATACTGTATAAGACAACACCACAAGAAAAAGAAAAAGAAAAAGAAAAAGAAAAAGAATGCAAAAAAATGAAAAGTCTGAAAAAGAAAAAGAAAAAGAAAATAAAATTTTCAGTTGGTCTTCTCTGCGTGCTTATGCGGCCGACCTGATCATCAACTGATAAAGTATGAAAAAGAGAAATAAGTGGTAGTCAAAACAGTATTGCATGGTTCCTCAAGTTGGGGGTTTGTGAATCCTCAATAAACTCTGAGGTTGGGTAGGTTTTGCTATGGAAAATTGGGTGTGGGGACGGTTAAACATATCGGTAAATCTGTACTATATTTAAGCACTTTACTGGATGTGAGTTTCTGTGTTCAAACCACCTGACAATTGTCTAGAGTGTCTAGTAACAGAAGCTGAAAAAGGTTCCTCAGTCAAAGACTTGTCTGAAATTATCTATGAAAAAAATACCAGCACCAGGTATGTGAATATTTTAAATTTCTGAGGTAAGTTTGTAAATATTTAATTTTGGTTTTGATTTTATCTGTCTTATTTTTTAAATTTTTTTTAATTTTTTTTTAATGATCATGATCGGATACTCGGGTATGACTCTGAGGGGAAGTTTTGTGAAAAATTCTCAAAGTATTTAAAATCTTAAATTTTGTGAGAATTAGCAAGTTTGGGGTAAACTTGATGAGTTCTGTGTTCAAACCACCAATTTATTGTTAGTTTCATCATCGTTTCTCGGTTACATATTCCAAACCCTAAAAATCTCTATCGGTCGAGATTTCCTCTGTGTTCGAGCAAATTTCAAGGCTCTTTGTAGTCGCATTTATGCTTGAATCCCTTTAAAGGTTGATATTTGTGCTTATCTGTGATTTTGTGGTGTTTAATCGAGCTTACGAGTTTGTTGCAGGTGTATCTATGGCAGAAATGGCGTTCACGACTGTTCCAGTAAAGAAGATGACTTCGTTGTTGTTTACGATTGGGTTTAGGCGATTTCGTTTGGGCTTAATTCAAACCAATCGTGAACTCTTTTGGATCATCGTAAACCCATTTCAGGAATCGTAAACCCAATTAAAATATGTTGATCTGCTGCGATTTGGAGAAAGAGACATAAAGCTACTCGCCTCACAGCCTATACTTGGTGATGAAAATGATATGGAGAATGCTGTGAGGGTGGGAATCTTTCATGGGACTGCAGAGCGAATTGTAGCGAACAAGTGGTGGTCAAACAACGTTCAGAACACATTCAGATATGACTTGCTGCTGCCGTGAAGTGATCTAATGGTTCATGCCTAGGGGAAGATTGTAGGGCTATATTTAGTTAAGGCATGAACATTAGTTGGGCTTTTGTTATTGGGCTTAGTCTAGTTTAATTTATAGGCCATGTGGGCCATTTTAGTGTTTATGATTGGGCTAGACTTGTGTTTATGATTGGCCCAAGCACATGTATGAGGTGGTATAAATACCACCTCATTGTAACCGATTATCGTAAGCTTTCTATATTACAGTTTACGATTTCTTGTCTTCATCTCTTGTGTTCACGATCTGGTTTGGATTGCTTCTAGTAGACGGTTTTCATTCAAGACTTCGATCTTTATACTAAGATCTAGTCTTTTCTTCTACTATTTCTCTTGAATCAATCTCTCACGAGGATTCCGCACTCGTGTTAGATCTAGATATCGTGTGTTCGGGTATTTTTCGGACCTACAATTGGTATCAGAGCCAAGAATCTTCGATTCGAGGCTCTCACGATATTGATTCAAGAGTATTTCTGGGTTTTTGTTCGAGATTTTGAGGTTTCGGAGGCTGTTTGAGGTGTTTGCGACTTGTGTTGCTGCTGTTCTTCGAAGATTTCTGGGTTTTTGGGTGTTCACGACTGGGTTTTGGTTGAAGATTGGCTGTTCACGACCCTTCAAGAAGTATTTACGACTGTACTGGTGTTTGCGACTCACTGTACTGGTGTTTACGATTTTGCTAAATCGTAAAAGGGGTGTTTACGAGTTGCTTTAATCGGAAACTGTGTTTACGATCAACGGGGTCGTAATCAGGACTCGTAAACGGTGTTCACGATTATTTTGAGGCGGTTAGTGTTTACGTCTGCCACGTGTCATCGTGAATTGTGTTCCCGATCGTAATCAAGGTGATTGGATCGTAATCAAGAGTATTGGATCGTAATCACGTGTGTTTGGATCGTAATCAGGTGGATTTTATCGTAATCTCTGAATTTGGTCATTTGGACTTTAGATTTAGGTTCCCTAAGCTTTAGTAATGGATTCGGTTGAAGAAAAGAATATATTTGAAAATGAAGCTATGGCAGCAGACCACACCAAGGTATGTTCTAACCCTGTTTGTGATCGTATAGTTACTACTCTTAGACAATATTGCAAAAACTTTGAATCAGAATTGTTTGAGACAAAGTGCGAGAGGAGTTCTTTTAAGGGTAGATGGCAAAAGAACGAAGAGAAGGTTAAAGCTCAGAAATTAGATGTAGCAAAATATAGGAACCTTGCAACTGAGAACGCCTATTTGTATGACAACGCTAAGTTAGAAATAGCTGAGCTAAGTAAGCAGATAGATGACTTGAAGCATAAGAACAATGAGATGCAGGTTAAGCTTGATATGAATCAAATGAGGAGCAAAAGAATGCTTGATGCTGGAAAGGAATTGTCACATGCTGTTGTGACTGGTCAAGTTGGGAAACACACACCTGGATTTGGATCAGAAAAAACTGATAAGGCCTTGGCTGCAAACAACATTATTCCTCCACCAGTTCCCAGAGACATTATAGGAATACTTCTTAGTGAGGATCAAGTTGAACGAACCAAGTCAGATTATAAAGAAGCTGCTCCTCCTATTGATAGTGTCTTGGTTGGAACTACACCATTGACTCAAGAGGAAATAGACAACGAGGCAAACATGACATATGGTGAAGGGAGAATAGAGGACGTATCAAGAGATGATGCTGAGTGCCAGGAGTATAACAGATGTCATAATTCCAAGTCTGATGATGTTGGGGTAGAGTTGAAACCATACCCTAAAATTGAAACCCCATGCTTGAAAGTAGTTGACGAAGTCAAAAGGGAAAAGGTGATCTTGACGACACGGCCTGGGGGGAAGATCTTTATGACATCTGGATCTATGTTTGACCAAGAACCAGATGTTGGGTATGACTTACCATCCTTCTCCTCCAAGTTCAAGGGAATAACTGATGGAGTGGTCGGTGAAGCCAAAGTTGAGAAGCCAAAGATCACCATTAAGCATCCAAGTGTGAAGTTAACAACTGTGGTGAAGAATGAAAAACTCAAGGGAGTGGCTGTGTCTCCTATTTCTTCAGTTGGATCATGCAGTTGCTGTTGTAATTGCAAGAATGGTGCTTCCACATCAAAGAATCAAGGAAGCACAAAGACAGAAAAGACAGGTTCGACACAGGCATCAAGGAACCAGCCAAGAGTCAATCTTGGATCAGCAAATGGACCAAAGAAGCAGACACAGAGCAAACCAGCTCCATATCAGCCACCAAAGACAAATGGGTACACGTCTGACTTCTATCTAAAGAAGCAGACTTGTTTTAATTGTGGCATCGCTGGTCATATTGCTAGAAACTGCCTGTATCGCCCCTATGAACCCTATTTTCCGAAAAATCAAAAGGTTTCATCTCAGGAGTCTGTGAAGTCTAAGCCAATGATGGTGCAAAAACCTAAGGCAATGAAGACTGTTACTCCTAAGGTTAAACCCTCTGATCAACATTGGGGTGCTGCCAAAGCTGAAAGAAAATCTTCAAATCAAAACAACAGCTTTCCAAGTTACCAAAATTTCCAAAAACAGGTGAAGAAACCATTTTCAAAACAACCAAAGCTTGAGAAGCCCAAAGTTACCCCTCCCAAGGTAACTAAAACTGCTTTGAAAAATGATTCTAAAATGAAGAAGGTTGAAATACCTAAAGTCACAACTGCAAAAGGTGACTAAAACAAAAACTGTTTTGAAAAATGAATCTAAAACGAAGAAGGTTGAAATACCTAAAGTCACAACTCCAAAAGTGACTAAAACAAATGTTAAATCACCTGGAATTTGGAAACCAAAAATCAAGGCAGCTCTCATCCCAACTTCCTGATTTTTCAAAGGGGATGTTCTTACAAGAAGTATCCTTTATTGATTCCTCAGGTGTACCCAGAAAAACAATGGCCTGGGTACCAATGGCTAACTAATCTCTCACCCTGTGCAGGAACAGTCAAGGAGGATTATCACTAACGGTTTTATTACTAATTTGTTTGTTGATAAGTGATTGTTCCAGGCACAGTTTAGGAGACGTATCTTCATGTCATGTCAAGTAATCTATACAATGGAAGGTATGTCTGTTTGAGAGGTAAGATGTCAAAATCAGCATGAAAGGTACTGTTCTTAACTTGGTTGTTTGAATGATGAGGCAACAAAGGGTGTTTTGAGTCAAACCAATTTTTCTAAAATTTTCACTTGGTGATTGATTTGTTGAAGTGTTTGACTTCAAATGCAATGAAGTGTGCATGTCATGAAACCCAATTTTCTAAAATTTTCAAAATCAATACTTTGAAAGTTAGCTTGGCCAGATAATCTTCAAAATTTTGTGTTTTGTTCTTTTAAGTGTGTTTGTGTGTTTTATTTTATTTGTTAAAAAAAAAAAAAAAAAAAAATTGATGTTCACAAAATTGTGACATTAAAAATCAAAAAGCAAGGGGAAGAAATGTAAAGAAGAAGAAAAATGTTGACCCCTCAAAAATAGTGTGCTTTTCAATTTTTAATTGTTTGTGTTTAATTGTTTGTGTCTTGTTTTTGAGAAGTTTAGGGGAAGTAAAATGAATGACCGGGTTGGAGATGGCTGACACGCGTAAGGCGGAAGTGAAAGGCAAGCTCCACGGTGATATGCTCGGTAGGCTCGACCTAATCGTATGACCACCAATGAAAGTGCAGTAAACTTAAAAGATATATATGTTTAGTTTCTCATCCCAGGTTGCATGGTTTAAAAGACTGAGTCCCAGCAAAAACGGGTTGAGAGTGGTAATTATACCTAGTATTCACTCTCTCACACGCCATGCTTATACTGTATAAGACAACACCACAGAAAAGAAAAAGAAAAAGAATACAAGAAAAAGAATTCAAAAAAAAATAAAATTAAAAATTCTGAAAAAGAAAAAGAAAAGAAAATAAAATTATTCAGTTGGTCTTCTCTGCGTGCTTATGCGGCCGACCTGATCATCAACTGATAATGTATGAAAAATAGAAATAAGTGGTAGTCAAAACAGTATTGCATGGTTCCTCAAGTTGGGGGTTTGTGAATCCTCAATAAACTCTGAGGTTGGGTAGGTTTTGCTGTGTACGCTTGGGTGTGGGGACAATTAAACATGACGGTAATAATGTACTATATTAAGCATGACGCATTCGGTTGGGATTAAACGGGTTTGAGTTTAAAGCGGACAAACATACCGGCAATCACCTGGACTAGTCGAGTAACTGAAGCTGAAAAGGGTTCCTCAGTCAGATTCATATGGTTTGATCCCTTGTAAACTTTCTCATGTTTGGTTTGGTAAGTATTTGTTTAGTTTTTATCTTTCGTGTGTGAGTCGTTAAGTTCTTTTTGGTGTGTTTTCGTCTTGGCCAGGTTGATTTGAGAAGTCAAAATATGTTTTTCATGGGCTTTAATGCATGACTATATGCCCCCGACAGATCTTGACAAATTTTTAGGGGAAGGAGTATGGGATAATAAGTATTATCCGAAGGGAACTCGAGGATGATACTTATTATCTAAAGGAAAAGACTTCCTCCGACAGATCTTGCCAAATTTTTAGGGGAAGGAGAGGAGGATAATAAGTATTATCCGAAGGGAACTCGAGGATGATACTTATTATCAAATGAAAAGACTTCCATAATACATAGTATCTGAAGGGAACTCGAAGATAATATGTATTATCTCAGGGGAAGTCCTTAGCTGAGGGGAAGTAATCAGCTAAGGGGAAGTCTTTAGAGGTCTTTGGGTTCAGGGGAAGTTTTATAGAAAACCCGTAATCTATATTAGGGTTTTTGGTTAAAATTATGTTAATTTGAATCAACTGAACTGATGATAATTATCTCTAACCCAAAGACCAGTCATCAAATGTCTGGTGGAATATATTTTTTCAAATGTGTGTCAGACAGGTTGATGATAGAAAGTTGCTGCTGCTGATGCTGCTGCTGCTCAAAGTTAAAGAGCCAGCCGGACAAGACTTCCATCTGAATAAGCAACACTCAAGTTCTATTAGACTTCCATCCGCACTCGTCTTGAATGAAAATCACTCCGAGTATATCGTGTGTTTGATTAGTATATCGTGGTTTCTTTACACGCTTCTAAAAGATCTTCAAAGAAGATGCTCACAAGCTTAGGGGAAGCAGAAGACTTCAAGTCTCGTTGAAGAAAGTGATGCAGAGAGCAGTCAGAGATCATGAAGATCCAAGTTCAACAATCAAATTCTTCAAAGTTAGGGGTTTTCAAAATTTCAACCCTCTAATTTATGAAGATTCAAGACAGTTACCGAAGATTCAGCAAGAACCAGTGCTTTCAAAAGAAGCAAGTCATTGAGAGTCCTCCATTTCATTGCTTGTTCAATTCAAGAAGTTCGAGCTGATGCTGATCAAGAGGAAGTCCCATGTGCCCATCATGAAACCCATTGAAGATTTTTTGCGGAAAGAATCTTCATCAACATCTATGCCAGCCACTCAAGAAGAAGAATTTCAAAGATCGAAGACATTTAATATCGCAAGCCTAGGGGAAGATTGTAGAGACTAGATTATGAGGCTTGCAATATTAAATACGTTGGGCTGGGCTTAGAGGGTTTAATTAGTATTGGGCTTAGGTTAGTTTAATTAATAGGCCATGTGGGCCATTTAGTTGTTTATGATTGGGCTTGGGTTTACTATTGGGTTTATGATCCACAAGGGGCCCAATAGTAAACCCAATGAGGTAGTATATAAACCTCACTTGTTCATGTTTATGATTAAGCTTTTGAGGTTGCCATTTTACGATTTCTTCATACTCTTGGGTGTTCACGACCGGTTTCTTCAAGCTTCAAATAGTAGTTGTTCTTCATTCAAGACTTGATCTTTATCGAAGATCTAGTCTCTTCTTCTACTATTTTCTTGAATCGATCTCTCACGAGGATTCCGCACTCGTGTTTGATTAGTATATCGTGTGTTTGGGAGATTTTCGGACCTACAATTTGTGAGGACTTGCCATTGGTAAGATTGGTAACCTTGTTATCCATAAACTTTCAAAAAAGATTGTTATACTAAGGTAGAAATGACTGCCTCTCAGCCTCAAATCCAATCATACATTCCTCCCGTTGTTTACTAGCAGGGATGACTCCCGAGAGGACCGTTCCGTTAAGCAACAAATATAGTGTGTAAACAATGCCATTTTGTCGTAGGACCTTATGGTCGAAGTATCATTACGCTCGAATACATTGTCATGAAACAGAAAGGGAACAACCCATGCACCAAATTATATGATTGAGTACAAAACCTTTATAAGAAGTTAGGGTCTGTTTCCTCCCCCGCACCGCTCTCGCGTCTACGCAATCATTCATAACCAAAACCAAGTCCACAATTGCACCGCTCTCGCGTATACAAAGTGGCAAAATATTACCAACTCGAAATCCCAAACCATTACCTCTAAACCGCTCTCGCGTGTATAACATGTTGTTTACATAGACATAAGAACACAAATCCATCACTTTTCATGGGGTTAAGGTTCCATCTCTATATGTTGCCCCAACCGCATGGACAATTGCTGCATAGATTCATCCATGTATGTCGGTATCTATGTTATTTGTCTAAAAAAATAATTTATAAAAAGAGCAAAATCTCTTTAACTAGTTCTTCAAAGGTCACAAACACCTCAAAAAGAAATTGAAAAAGTCAAAGTTTTGTAATTTTTTTTCCTTTTTATCCTACCACTTCCAAACCCTTAGCCCTAGCCTACCCTCAAAATCCATAAGCTCTCATGATGATTGCATGGATTTTGGTGAGATCTGTGGCGGATTGATCCCTTCACAAGCCTATGATACTTGCTTGATTTTACCTTGGTATGAGTAAAACCCTGAGAGTCGAGTGATCCCTTGTGAGGTGTACATAGTTGTATAAATCTAAACTCTCCAGTAACCTTTTCTGTAGCTTTCAATACTTCAATAAAAAATAGAATAAACCACCCAAATGGAGAAAAAGAATCGAAGTAATCGGAAGGCGAGTTTCTGGACATATGATCGGTTCGCGAAAGATTAAACCAAATCGGAAGAGGGTGAACAGAGGCTATATTCGGATTTTGCTTAGGGACAAGCAAAAGTTTAAGTGCGAGGATGTTTGATGTATTACCCTAAAATGTACATATTTATTAACCAAATATCCCCTACGAAATGATATAAAACTGACTAACTATCATAAGAATACATTTGTTTTGTCTTTTTTTTTAGTTTTCAGGTTTAGTCAAGCCAAAATCACAAAAGGAGCAAGAAGTGAAGAAAATCAGATGAAAAAGATCACGATCCTGAATTGGACATAGACACGGCCTGTGCCCACCTTGGCACGATCCCGTGCCCGCCTCCGGAGAAGCTCTTTTTCAACACTGACAGACACGACCCGCGCTTCTGACTTGGCATGACCCGTGCCTACTGACATTGATAACACGACTCTGTGCCACTGCGTAGACATGGCCCGTGTCCACTGATAGCTGCAAAGTCTCTCTCTTCTTTGACCAGCACGGTCCATGCCCTGGCATGTCACGAATCCGTGCCCAACCCCGGATGTTGCCTATATAAGGAGCTCATTCTCTTCATTCCAACTGGCTCAGAGCCTAGCTCACTTCTCCTCCACCTAGTTTCATATCACGTCTTTCTTTTGAGTCATTTTTTCGTGTTCTTGTGTCTTCTCGTCAAGATTGTAAGAACATAAACTTTCATAGTTAATGAAATGTTATTTGTCTATGAATCTTTCATCACCTCTTGAGCAAATCTTTAAGCCATGATTGGCTAAATTTGTACACTCATTTGGGGATAAGCGTATATTTAGCGGGTCGGTAAAACTGTTTTTATATAACTTGCTTTAAGGCAGAATTAATGACTTTATAAAAAGCCTTTTAATCAAAAGTTTATTATCAACTGCTTTAAACAAGCGTGCTCTACGTATCACAGACCATTTGAAGAGTCAAAATCTCATTAACGGACACCCAGTTGGGGGACGATGCATGATCATTCGGGTGACTCGCGTACCAGGCTACATGATACGTTCGGGGTCCTTATGTCTATGTAAGCAAACCCGGCTGATCATGCGTGTGCGGTCTGAAAGTATTTGGTTGGGAAAAGGGTTGGTAATATTTTGTCACTTCATGGAAGCCGAAAGGTAAGTGTTTGTGAACTTGACTCTGGTTACGACTAAAGTGTACGCACGATAGCGATGCATGGAAGAGATGGGCCTTAGTCCCTTTAGAAGATCATTTTTATTATAAAATAATCCGGAACGGAGGGTTGTTTGTAACATTTGCAAAATACCCGATTGAGAAATCCGACCCGTTTTGAAAATTCACAATTTACCGATTTACAAATTATTAAGAACCGGAAGAATTTTTGGGTGTTTACACCCTAATTAATGGATATAAATGATTTATAATCAATTTTCGAAACCGAATACTTAATTACAATCAATTGGAATCAAATTAGGTGTCTCGAATTGAAAACGAAGCAATTCCTAGATTTCTACGCGATTTCGGTACGCGATTCGTCGTTTACCGGGAATCTCGTATTTGGTCACCATATATCAAATTCAACATTTTTATGAGTCTAATAACCAATTATCATGTCATGAGTCATCACACACTTGATCGAATCGCACACCTGATCGAATCGCAAATCGTTGGTGAATTGCCCAAAATCGATACGTACGCGAAAACTGACCAAAATTGCCAAATTTGACCTAATTTGACCTAATTTGTGCACACGTTAGAGTTAAGTGACATATTTGATACTATTTTGAGTGGATTTAATGTTATGAACATGATGGGACCCTTAATTGAGTGATTTGGGAAGAAACGGGACTCGAAAACATTGAAAAACGAAGAATCGAGCACGCGAATCGTGAAATCGGCAATTAAGAACCAGATTGTCACTTCTGGGCGGTACGCCCTGAATTGATTATTTCAGGGCGTTACTCCCATTGTCATTTTTGGCAGAAACCCTAAATTTCGGGTATTTAAGCATCATTAACCTCTTTAGCCCCCATTTTCCTCCCCCAAATCACTCCCAAACGACCCTAAACAACTAGAAACCCTAGAGATTATCTTCCTTGAAGATTTGATGGTCCAAGATCAAGGCTTTCTTGCTTAGGATCAAGCTAAAATCACCACTTTCGGTATGTGATCTTCAAACTATGTTGTAGCAACTTGAATCTTCTCTTCTACCACCATCAAGATCTGAACTTTATATGGGTTTTGGCATGGATCTATGTTGTATTTGATAGATCTAGGGTTTCTATGAGTAAACATTCCACATTTTTGCATGATTTTGCCATCTCACTTGAATCAATGATGAAATATCTATAGATCTAGGTTTTTCATGCAATTTGATGTATGGATCTTCATAAAAGTTACGATTTTGATTATGGATATGAGATTAGAACATGATGAATCATTAATATGTTATAGATCTAGGGTTTCTTTGATAAAGATTGGATTTTTATGTGTCAAAATGACTAGATCTATGAAAAGCATGTCATCTAGGGTTAGATCTAGGGATTTTCTCACCAAGATTTCATTTTTATGTTTCAAATGGACTTGATCTACTTCATGAATATTGTTTAGGACCAGATCCATATGTTATGATTATCAAGGTTGGGTTTTATGTGTTAAAATGACTAGATCTCAATATGTGTGTCATCTAGAGCTAGATTTCTGTGTCATAATCATCAAGATGTCATTTTTACATTCTAAAAATGCTTAGATCTATAATATTCTTGAAATGTAAAGTTAGATCTATATGTGATATCACCAAATCATGGACTTTTATGTGTTAAAGTAGTTAGATTCACCCGCGTATGCTAATTAGGGTTTGTTTTATGCCCAAAAGTTGACTATCATGCTAGATTTGACTAGATTCATGCTAGATTTGACTAGGTTCATGCTAGATCCAAGTAGATCTATAAAATCCATGGTAGATTATGTTAGATCTAACCTTGTTTGTTAAAAATTGGAATTTGTTTGATTAATTACCATGAAAATTGGCTTTTGTTGACTTTTATTGACCTTGTTTGACTTCCATGCTAGTTTGGCTAGATTAGGACCTTTCTACCTTACCCTTAGCCTAGACTTGAATCTAACTAAGCCCGTACGTTATCACTTGAGTAAAACACCAACGATTCGTGAGTCGGCTAGGTTGTGTCATGTCATTTTAAGTTGCAATCATCACATTACTTACTTATTTATTTGTTTTAGCCCAATCACGATCTGTCGTCAAGGTTATCATCGGGTCTACCTTTCCCTCGTTTCGTGGTGTCATTCTTTCAAATTGTGTCTCCGCATCAGGTGAGTATTCATATCCCCTCTTTATTTAAACGTTTTGGGGTGTAACATGTATCGTATTTAAAACCCTTACTCGACTTTCTTTACTCGAAAACTACATGCGAACTCTATGTTGTTAATTGTGATCTAGTATGTGAACTTGTGTGTTTATTTGTGCTATGTTGTGGTTGGACTCATACTCATACTCGCGTGATATTAGATGTAAAAAGCCGGGTTTACAGTGATAGATCTATTGGCTTGACAAGCCAACTTGGCATGCGTTGGTTTGGGCGCCTTGTGATTGGAAACCTTGAGGTCAGGGTTGACTCATGCAGCTTATTTGCTCTATCTCATTATTGGTTTGCTTTACTCGATTACGCGTAACTCATTGATTCGCATGCTTTAATCTATGCAGTACACTAATCCTATGTTTACTCACCAACTATTCGTAGTTGACCTTTAGTTTATACATGTTGCAGGATCTGCTGTTAGTTGATGACTTCTTGATGATGACACCATAGGATCCCACGCGGACTTAGTGTGACCTAATTAATCAAATTAATTTGTTTCATTATCATTGAATTATATCATGGTTTTGTTTTGATTACTTATATTATTTGAAATGGGTTGATTAAGAATATCGCAACATTAATTAGTGTTGTGTGCATCTGGACAATCATCATGCCCCGGCATATTCTGCCGTCAGTCGGGGTGTGACATTGTTCCCCTACTGGTTCATGAGGGCGTGTCGAGGTAATGGTGGTCCGACCAAGGAGCCCTGCAACTAAATGACATTAATACTGCTATATTTTTTTACCAGCAACACAATTACCCGGGGTTCGTACCTCAAGGGGCGATCGCCCGAGAGAGTAGTGATACTAGATTTGAAGCTGAGAGTCGGTCTAGTTGTCTGCTAGTAAATAATCTTATGGGAAAGGTATAAACTACAAGAGACCAACATTGCCATTGATAAGCCCCCAAATGATATTATCTTTGACTGAGTTGACCAAGACACATCTTTTCCTATATTAGGGTATGTTTGGGAGTGCTTATTTGAGTGAAGAGGATAAAGTCAAAGGCGGTAGCCGGGTCAACGCCCAACTATTTTGTCGCCACTCACGCGCGTATCGCCTAGATTCCCAAGCCCTCCAAGCGATACGCTTGGAGGGAAAAAATCCGTAAAACTTAGGGTTTCCTTATAAATTCGATCTTGGGGGTTAAGTTCGGGACTTTTTGACTGATTGCCGTCCATAGGAGCTATTGGAGTCGATTTTGAAGATGAGGAACAGCAGGGAGGCCAATTCGGAGGTTGGAGATCAAGCATTCGGTTCCAAATCGCGTGTCGGGTTTCGATTCTTCTATTGATTTCTTTCATACTAACTTTAGAACCATGGTTTTCTGTCAAGTTTCTATCTTTATGTTTGTTCTTGACTGGATTATGGTCCTAGGCTAAGCACCTAGTGTCGCCTAGGCCGATTGCTGACTAGTTTGTGATTTTGATTTCTTTTTGGTTTATGATAATTTTATGTATGGATTTGATATTCTTTAAAGTTTGCTTATTTTCTGCAAATGATGCTTACGGATACTTGAATTAGGTTTAGAGTTAATTGTCAATTTAATCTTGCTTTGCTTGTCGATGTCTTCCAGTTTAAGTGGAGTAGTTAAATTTCATGCCTTTTGGTTTGCAATTTCATGTGATTACTATATAGTTATCATAGATTCAATTGGTAATTATTTACTTGGTTCTTGTGTGCTGCTATCCTTAGACAATCCGGGAGGTGACCTAACCAACCAGTGAGCGTAATCCGACCTATATGTATTCTATCAGTAACGTCTAGAGAGTGATTCGAGGGCTCGTAGGGTTCTTAGAGGTTGTGGTCATAAGATCCTGGTTCCATCGTTTTTGTCATATCCGATAGAAGTCAATAGCATGAATTAGGAGTCTAGGCCTAGGTGGTGCTATTTCTTTCATCTGATTATCTCTTAGGTTTCCTTGTTTTCAGTTAATTAGTTAATCAGTTAGTTAAGTTAGTTAAAGCCTAAATTCAAAAGCCATATTACTCAGTATTTCCAGTTCTATAGGTCCTAGGTTAGGTCTTGTTCATTAGTGTCTATAGGGCTCGATATCCGGTCTTACATAAGCTATACTGCCACCGATAGGTACACTTGCCTTAGGTTCGGTCTAGTTTAGGTATTTTCTGTAAAATTAGGTGTGTCTAGGTCTAAGATTAATTAGTATTTTTAGGTATAGTTCTGAACACATCAAGTTTTTAGCGCCGTTGTCGGGACACTTGTCAATAACAAGATTAACTTAGGTCGTGATTAGGAAATTTTGAGTCTTTTTAGGTTTTCGCGTCTAGAGTTCTTAGGATTTCCATCCTCGAGTCTAGATTTTAGGTTTTGAATTTATTTTATTTTATTTAATTTTTTTTATTTCTGTTGTATGCCACACACCCGTTCACGAGGACCACCTGAACTTAATCCCTATTCTGATCCCGATCGTGACATTCGTGAAAGGTTCCAACAGTTTCAGGCCGATCTTGAAGCTTTTATCTTTTCCACCACCCATCCTAAACCATCTATATCTTCACCAATCACACGTGACATGTCCATTCCTATTCCATTTCCCGATATTTCCAATTTCCACGATGGCAGCTCGTGTCACTGTCTATCTGCAAGCCAGCGTCGGCGACGAGGACGCTCGGTTTGATATAGCCAAACCACCATCGCCAGTACCGCTAACTGGCAGGTTCCATCACACGTCATCAACGCACTCACCAATTCTATACAACCCAACGGACATGATGATGAGACGCGTTGGCGCATCTCTCCCGCTTTGTGCGTATTTGCAACACATTCGGACTCACGGGAAGCACGAATGATATTATTTATCTATGTTTGTTTCCCTTTTCCCTCACCTCTCGAGCCGCCGTTTGGCTCGAGACATTGCCTCCTAATTCGATCGCCACCTAGGCCGATCTGAAAAGTAAATTCCTGAAAAAATACCATCCTCCAGCAAAGGCATCGCGTACTCGGAAGGAAATCCACTCCTTTCGGATGGACCCCGACGAGCCTTACTCTATAGCATACGATAGTTACAATACCCTTCTCAGCAAATGTCCACAACACAGGTTGATGGACTGGATGATAATCAAAAAAATTCTATAATGGTTTACCATATACTGTTCAGAAGGATTTTTATATTTCGGTGGGAGGACATATGATGGAGAAGAACACGGTGGATGAATGCAAGCAACTTTTCGATAGCTTCGCTAATGCCGAGTAGCAGACACTCTTACTCAGGTTCATCACGTTAATGCTTCGCTAATGCCGAGTAGCAGACACGGTGTTCATCACGTTAGTTCAGACACTCTTACTCAGGTTCCGATATACGCCTTTCAGAAGCAAGTTCACGACTTACAATTCAAACAACATGCTAAATGTGAGTTGTGTCATGGGACTCACGACACCCGTGGCTGCCCGCTCGCCTCAGCGGAGCAGGTAGATTATATTGGAAACCGAAACCAGTTCGGTAACTCATTTCAGTCTGGGTGGAGGAGTAGTCAGAATTTAGGGTGGCGAGATGGAGGTAACCCACCAGGTTTTCAGTCGAGATATAATCAGAATGGTGGAGGAAATGAGGGGCCGACTACGAAGGAGCTTACAGAGTTAATCATGAACCAGACCCAGATTCTGCAGCAGCTTGCCGTGAGATATGAGGCGACCAAGAAAAAGTTGATGGAGCATGATACACTTCTTAGAAATCAACATGCAGCTTTTCTAGATTTGCAGAGGTCAGTGGGACATATTGCAGAACAGGTCAAAAAGTTGGCAAACAAAGGGGGTCAGTTTTCTAGGAGAACTTATAAAAACCTCAGTGCCAATGTTAATGCCATCACTACTAGGATCAGGAGAGTAGTTGAGGGACCATCATCGGCGGTTGTAGCGGAGGATCCGGTTAATGAGGAGATAGAGATGGATACACCTAATGGGAAGGTGCATCCGAGCCAAAGGCCAGCAAGTACCGCACCGAACGTTGAGACTGAAGTAGTGAAGGAGCCCACTAAGGAGAAACCGAAGAAGAGAGTTCGATTTGAGGAGAGACCCATCACAGTAGAGGATCTGAAACATGTACCATATCCCGCTCTATTTATTATACAGAAGTATGCACAAGAATACGGTCAATTTCTAGAGCTTCTTAAGCAACTTAGGATAACACTGCCTTTCACTAAAGTCTTAAAAAAAATGCCTAAGTATGCTAAATTCCTAAAAGACATGTTGACTAATAAAAAGAAGCTACGAGCCATTTCTGATATAAGTTTAGATGCTAATTGTTCCGTGATAGTACAAAATAGATTACCCGAGAAATTAAATGATCCAGGAACATTAACTATTCCTTGCATGTTTGGTAGTTCTTCTGTTACGCATGCTTTAGCTGATCTAGGTGCTTCTTTTAATGTGATGCCTTTTTTGTGTGTTTCAGCACCTAGCATTCGATGATTTAGCCCCAACTAGCAGTAACATATCTTTAGCTGACCAATCTATTGTGAGACCCAAGGGGATAGTGGAAAATGTTTTAATAAATTTTTTGTTCCCTGTTGACTTTGTGGTAGTTGACAGTGACTATGATGCTAGATGCCCTCTGATTTTAGGTAGACCTTTTCTTAGGACTGCTCGAGCCTCAATTGATGTGTTCGAGGGTACAATAACTTTGAGGGTTGATGAAGAGAGCGTTACTTTTCAGGTTGGTAGGTCGAGTGATAGTGGAAAGGAATCGGTGTGCTTATTAGAATCATTTTTCTCCTTCATAGATCTGGTAGTGGTTGGTAATAGGTTAGAGGATGAGGATGTAGTTGAGGATAAGTGTGGGGAGAACACCGGCGGGGGGTTGGATGAATTAGTAGAAGAGACTATAGTAGAAAACCCGTTAGGAGATCCCGGTGAGGTGATGGTTGAAACTGAGTTTGCAAAGAGAGAAGCTGGGAGTGAAGTAGAGCCCAAGTGTGGGGAGGATACCAGGGTAGTTGAGGTAGCCTATGAGGTCTTATATGACCGACATGTTGAACCCGGTGAGGTAGTAGCTGAGTTGGTAGTGGATAGTGGTTAAAAAGTCCACACTTGGCGACTTTGTAGGTTGTGATGATGGGTTAATGTTTAGGCCAAGTGTGGGGAAGTTAAAGGTGGTTACTTGTGTCCGTGACCCGAAGATGAGCTTTCTAGGTAGGATTAGATTTCTTCCGGGTAGATACAAACATTGGAAAGTTAAAAAGATGTTGAATTGGGTAAGTTTAGTGGTTTGGTAGTTATGGAAGTAGGTTTGGGCTATAATGTGAGAATCCGGTTGATTATCGGAGCTTTGATTTGGAAGGATGTGAAATCTAAGCCTCCGGATAGTGAAATGGGAGGTTGGTTAGTGTTTAGGAGCTAAATGCATAGTGTCCGGGCTGTAAAGTTTGTAATTTTCGTTTGATTATGCATTTTTTGGTGGTCTTGTGGTTTTGTATTTTCGCTTTATGTTTTTGGTGATTGTAGAAAATTCGAAGAGTTCATGATGATGGAATTGAGTTTGAAGGTTGTCCATGTATGTTTGATGATTATTTGTGTAGGTTGGTAGAGGAACTTTGGTCATAGTGAAGATTTGGTGAAAAGAAGATAGAAAATTTTGAGGCCAACATTCGGATTTTTCCCTGGAATTTTCATTCTAGGCGTATCGCCTGGGATGAGCATTGCTCCAGGCGATACGCATGGTGGAGAGGTTTAGGGGCCGACTATTCTAGTGTCATAGGCATATCGCTTAGGTTCACCACACTTCTAGGCGATACGCCTAAAAGGTGAGCTAGAAAAATTTTTAAATTTTTATTTTTGATTTTGTTCACCTATTTTGTTTTGTGCCGGTTGCGTAACATATCTTGAATCCTTGTATTTTCAGGTAATCACGTTTCAATTTATTCTATTTTATTTTATTTTCAGTCTTATTTCTTTTTCTTTTTCGTGATTAACCGTTTGTGTCGTGTCTTTGTGTTTTGTGTCTTTATTTGCAGGTTCAATGATATTTGTACTTGGATGCTCATGAAGATTAAATGTAGGACCTATGGATTCAAACTCGCCTTTTATTCATCCAAATCAAAATCAGGGGACTTTGTTCCGATTTATTTTTTCTTTTAATTATTTTTGCATTTTTATATTTTTTTTCTCATCTCATATTGGGGACAATGTGTCATATAAGTGTGGGGATGAGAAGTCTTGCGTCTAGAGTCTGTTTATTTTTTGTGTGCTTGAAAAAAATTTGAAAAAAATGTTCTTGATTTTTTGTTGCAATTAAATGGAAAATGATAGTACAATTTGGGTTCATTGTTCTAATTAATTGTGCGTAATTGTAATATCTTAAATAATTGGTTGTTGAATAGCTAGTTTTGATATATTGGTAGGCCCAACCGATCTAATAGCTTAAATATCCTTATGTGTTAATTATGATAAAAATTGAATCTTTAAATTAATAAATCATGATGATTTTAGTGGGTTCCAGCCTTAATTTTGTAACAGCCCAGGCCCGTCGCAACCAAGATATTGTCCGCTTTGCCAGCCGGCATACCCTCAGGCATCCGCCCCTCATGGTTTTAAAACGCGTCTTGATAGGGGAGGTATCCACACCATTATAAAGCGGTGCTTAGTTCTCCTCCCCACCAATGTGGGATGTTACAATCCTCCCCCCTTAAGGGACCAGCGTCACCGCTGGCACACTGGCCGACAACTGGCTCTGGTACCATCTGTAACAGCCTAGGCCCATCGCAACCAAGATATTGTCCGCTTTGGCAGCCGGCATGCCCTCAGGCATCCGCCCCACACGGTTTTAAAACGCGTCTTCATAGGGGAGGTATCCACACCCTTATAAAGCGGTGCTTAGTTCTCCTCCCCACCAATGTGGGATGTTACAATCTTGTCACACCCCAACCGACGGCGAAAACGTCAGGACATGATTAGATTGCCCATAAGCTCATGACAACTAATTTAGTGACAATAGTTAAATAATGAATTTTATTGATAACATTGAAAAATAAGACAATACACCACATATTGATAACAAATATAATTTCTTTATTAAACTAGGTCCAGAAGCCCTATGTGATAACATCTTGAAACATCAACATCATAGCCTACAACATGTATAAAATAAAGGGGGGTCATCTATAAATAGTTGGTGAGTAACCACAAGTTTGATACATAACATATATTTGAAAAACATGCGTTACGTGTCATATGATAGAATAAGTGAAATATAACATGCTAGAAGATATTGACAACATGAAAGACTAGGAATAACCAAAATTGCTGGTATAAAATGACAACATGAAAGACTAGGCATAAACAAACCTTAATGACATATGAAAGATTCTCTAACCTGCAGGTTAGACTATATGAAATAATGAAATAGGCTCCAAATACTCAACGCCGAACCGGTCAAGTTGAGCATGAGTTGTCAACCGATAGATCTAGCTTTGTTACCCAAGGCCTTACGTTAATGTTTATGCCAAATGAAAGACATGACAGACATGACAACCATGACATACTTGGCATTCAATGATAAACATGAAAACCTTTGATAAACATAAAAGCCTTCGAAAATCACATATTGGCAAATCATGCTAGAAGTCACATAACACATAATTCACACATAGATCACATACGCATGATAATTGATAAACTTAGAAGATAACACTTTGAAATAGGATACATGTTGCAACCCCAAAATGATAAAATGAGAAAAGGGGCAAGGATTACTCACTTGGATTAAAAGTTAAGTCCACGAAGCGAAAAGTGAAGGTGAAAGGATTAGTCCCGAAGGTTCACAGTAAAAGAATAGAAGGGGACGACACATGAATATTGGAATATGAGATTCTAAGCTCTTATGAATTTGGGGAATGGGTCTTAATGTTATAAATTGAAGTTTGAAAAAAATGTTAACTTTTAAGAGTAACAATACCTTAAACGTTACTAGACATGCTTTGGCCTAATAGGTTATGACACTCTTATCGGGGCATCCCAGGTAAGCATACAGGTCCGATTATGGGATTTATGCGAACACTTATCATTTAACAGAGACCTCGACTACCGGTGTTCTCACCCTTCCAGTTACTACATTTCATTCGCGTCTCAAGTACTATCACTAATTATGTTTGATAAACAGTAGGTTTGGTTCTAAGGCTTTTGAAATCCAAAATTGACATTTATGTTCAAAACCTGAATTACATATTAGAACGATTAAGAATTAGTTTAATTGTTAATTTGTAAAAAACAAGCCTAAATCCCCAATTGTTCATGCATAAAACGTTAACTTTTGGATTTAGAAGAATATAGATGAAACTGGACATGATAGGTTGAACTTGTTGGGCCTAACGAGCCTCTACAAGGCTACACCAAGCCTAAAGGCGGCCTAAGCAAGGCAACACGTCCTAATGACGTGCCTTCGCAAAGCTAGGTCGTCCAATGGACATGCCTTAACAATGTTAGGCGTTCTAAGAACGAGCCTTAGCAAGGCTACCTAAATGAGCCTAAAGCATCTAACTAAGAACCTAAATTGAACTAATTAAACTAAGAAAGCGATAGATAAGCGAATAACACAAAGAACGAAAGAAAGAAAGAAAGAAAGAAAAGAAAAAGAATTACCTCAAAGAAGCTTTTAAAACGAGACAAGCTCGAAGGGCAACACCTCGCCAAGAGCATAAAAAGGTACTACGCACGACACCCAACAGAGTATTATGCTTGTGGAACCACCAAAATTTGGTTATTCCACTTGTTTATACTCAAACTAGGAGTTTGGAAACTATGAAGGACCTAGAAGAGGTATTTATAGGTGTGTAAGGGATGAAAAATTTGCTGATGGGGCAATGTGGGACGAAATTCGCGTCTTGCAACTCAACAACAAACATCAAACGTGTTTTCGCGATTCTCGCTTCGTTATAACTCGGTTTCGCGCGCGATATTCGCCCACGTTCATCATTTTCAGAGTATTATCATATAGAATAGAGTAATCCAACATTCATGGTGTTGAGAATTGAGTTTAAACCTTGGATCTTGATGTGGGTCGAGTTTTCGAGTTTGAAACATACGGATGTTACAAATTTGATCGATGTGACTAAAACTGTAAAAAATAGAAGATAGGTACCTTAATATTTTCATATATATGGTGTATCTTAAATACTAGCACGCCTTCATCTTTTTTTATGAAAATAAATTTGATATTGGTGGCGCTTTCATTTGCATTTCCATTTATTTGAGCTTTCTGTAGAATATATATATAAAATGCTGAAGCCTATGTGTTAGCTTCTGGGATGACGACTTGAAGGTTTTTCACCTCTAGGTTAGGTAATGAACTAAATACTCTATGTGCTACCCATTGGGCTCGCCACTTGGTGGATGCGCCTCTAGGTGAAGTTCAAATGATAAAATGGCTGAAAAAAACAATTCATTCATTCATCCGTTAAATCCATTATTTTTGACACATTTATATACTTAAATATTAGGGTAGGAAAACCTATACGGTTTAACTTAGGCCTTGGAATCTTGAGAGGGGATTAGGGTACCCATTAGGTTAAATGATGCTACATAATACACACGAAAAATACTCACTGATGCATTTAGGGCTAATGATCGGTGGTTGGGTTTAATCGAACCGAAATACCGGTAATCGAGCTACGTTATGTTTGATGGTTAATTGAAATTTGAAATATGTAAGTTAGAAATGGATGCTCTAGTTATGATTCCATTTGCGTTATTTTTCGAGGATGAAAAATGGATAAGTGTGGGGATGTTTGATGTGTTGCAAACACATCCCATTTTCCTAGTTTTTACTATAATCGAGTTGGTTTTTAGTTTATTTTGCGTCATTTTATGTGTTTTTAGTCATGTGTGGTCAATTGAGTCTTAATTATGTTTTTGTAGGTTAATAGATGAGTTCCCGAGGCCAAAAGAGAATTGGAAAAGATGGACGAAATAAAATAAGAAAAAAATAAAGAGTTGCTGAAATGAAGCCCTAGGCGTATTGACTAGGGAAAGATGAGCAGCAGGCGATACGCCTGAAGAGGATAAAGTCAAAGGAGGTAGCCGGGTCAACGCCTAACTATTTTGTCGCCACTTGTGTCACGCGCGTATCGCCTAGATTCCCAAGCCCTCCAAGCGATACGCTTGTGTTGATACATAATCTGTACGTCATGTGAAGTATCTGAACGAGACGATGTGAAGATTCAAGACACGTTCATGCTGCTGGCCGAACTAGGGCCGAACCTGAGGTTCGGACCCGCCGAACTTGGAGTTCGGAGGGAGTTCGGAGCAGACGTGTATATATAGGATCTTGTGCTTTGAATGTGGATAACGAATGAGTGTGAGTGAGAGAGACCAGTTCTTAACTATGTGTTTTTGACAGTGTTTCTCTAGAG
>JBCNJP010003576.1:0-30202 GCA_039602395.1 Deinandra increscens subsp. villosa | reverse complement strand
TTCTAACAATTTGTTAGGACCGATTTTCACTACAAGAATCTCGATCTTGAGCAAGAACATGGTTCGGATTCGAAAACTCAAAACAAATGAAGAAGATGATGATGATGAATCATGAATAATCATAAACAAGAAAGAAAGATGAACAAATCAAATGAATTCATTAATCGAATGATTACAATCAATGAATCATGAAGAACACTCTCTCTCTAGAATCCATGACTCACTCTCTCTCTCTAGAATGGAAATCTCACACTCTACAAGAAAAATCATCATCTCCCCATTCGGAGACTCCTTTACTTGTAATGGGCACCCTCACTATATATAGTGAGGGTGACTAACAACAGAAAAACATAACTGAATAAACGAAATTACAAGTAAAGTAAATAACATAAAGTATTAATTAAATCAAAGCTGATTAAATTAATCCGAAGCTTGACTCGCTCGAACCGATCTTCCGTTGACTTTTACGTTGACCGTTGACCCGAACGGTTGACTTTTCCAGAAAACGGTCTTCGGTCCAATCTCGCAAGCCTCGATCATCACAACCCAGTCTCTGAATCAATTCACATGGATTCTTCAGTCGAATGCTTCTGGTAAACAGATTTGATGGCGTCAGTCACATAGATTTTAAGTTCCAACAATTTCCCCCTTGACTGATGCTTTCAAATCTGTTCTACTGCTGAAGAATCGCTCTGTCGTACATCTTCAATGAGAAACTGATAAACCGGAGACAATCTGTCGTAGAGATTCCCCCTCTGAATAAGCTTCTTCTGTTCTTGTTGCTCCAGTTCGAGATCCAAGTGTTCCGCTCACTCGGTTCACACGGTCGGGTACAATACTGAGAAAATGCTACATCTCGGAGTCCAAACCGCAACAAACCGAATCAGATAAACCAGTTTGACACCGAACATGCTCTAACTCCGAATAATCGACCCGATATCCAAATCCATAATAATTCCTCTTATTTCTCTAAATCTCTCCAAAAATATCAAGTCGGAAGCGTAAAAACAGATGCGGAGAGTCGAACCGTCGCGATCGGTTGCCTAGAGAAACCAGATAAACACTCTTGAAATCGGACAATCTTGCGAAAAACCGGAAGTCGGATGCTGACAGTTGTGAATAATCTGCCTGACTGAGGTTGGATGCGAAAATAAAATAAACAGATAAATATTTTCAATAAACGGTCATCCGAGAGATTTAATCGGATAAATTCCAATATTTAACTGAGATTCCAGTTAATCCGGTTAGTTGACGACAGCGCTGCATCCACTAAAAATAAAACCGTGAGATATAACGAGAAAGCTGAGAAATTAACCGGATAATAAAGCTAACCCGTCAGTGATCGATAGCAAACGTTACGCGCGACGCCAATAAACAAGAACCCCAATAATATAGAATAAATCTGCGACTAATAAAATATTTTCGCAAATTCCGTCGCGGTGTCATCTCCGTTAATCTCGTAAAAAGATTGAATAGAAAAATCCCCGCATTTAACGAAAATAATGCAGAAAATAATTAATTAGTAGAGAAAATCCCTCCAACAAGCACAATCCTTGTGTTTTATTTCTGGCCAATCAGAATTCCTCTAGAAATCTGATCCGGCGGTTACAATTAAGGGGATCCAAAGGCTGAACAAGGCTGATCCGTGTGATTGGTGAAAGAGCCAATCAGAGAGTGGCAGCGCACCAGCCTTCAACATATTCTTGTGTGCAGGCGGGGCCCACGTGCAACAATGCTCCAAAATTTTCAACGGCACATTCTTTCCAATGGGGCCCACAAATCTCTTTCTTTCATCCAATCCCACGACAACAGAAGGCTCCAACGGCTCTCTTCTTTTCCCTGGGTCCCACGGATTTCCTCTAAGAGCCAATCATCTTTCGACAACAGCAAAGAGGAGCTGCTTTGACCGACAAGAGAGAGAAAGAAACATTCCCTTGGAACCAATTGAGAACCGCCACGTCATCGTCTTCAAAAGAAATCGCCCGACCACCCCTGTAACCCTAATTTCGGAGACTACAACCGGAAAATCGTAACTATTCGCCGGAAAACCGTAAATCGACCATAACATCCATAATACTTATCCGTTTTTGACGAATTTTATATCACTGGACTCGTAGCTTCGTCCCCTACAAGCCTGGACGTTCAAAATCCTCTGAAACGAACTTGAATAAAAACCCGGAAACAAGTCCGCTAACCTTCTCAAGTCCGCTAAAGCTTATTTAAGTTCGCTAAGAGGCTTGAGAAGTTCGCTAAGACTTTCCTCAAGTCCGCTAAGGACTCAAGTTCGCTAAGGTATACTTCAAGTACGCTAAACAGATTCAAGTTCGCTAAGAAGAGAACAAGTACGCTAAGAACTTGAACAAGTCCGCTAAGGCAATCTTCAAATCTTCAAAACTGATAGAACAAATCTGGAAAACTCGAAGAACACGAAGAACTTACTTGTTAACTTGAATCTGCCCAAAACCGTAAGGAAAACCCGTAATGATGCACGAAACATGAAGCTGAACCATTCACGAGATTATTATGGCCACCAACAACCCATAAACAGCAGCTAATCGGATCAAAACAGCCCTTAAATTCTGGAAATCTTCAAGAACACGAAGAACACACACTTACACCGTCAGTGTGTGTTTTTCCAGATCCGCTCAAACCGTTGAGATTCAGACGAAACGGATGCTTCCAATGGATCCGGAACGCGTTTTCCACTGAGAATCATACCTCATATCATCCAAATCCATGAAGAAATGCCCAGAAAACGAAGAATCAAGCTCCAAAATCTTCAAAAACTCCAAATACGGGAAAACCCCAAAGTTACGAAAAAATGAGCTCGGATCTTCAATTTTCTCACAGATTTGAACAAGTAGAAGATAGAATCACATCTAAATGAACTCCCAAACATGAATCCATCATCCATATCATCAGAATCCATCCGAAAATGAAGAAAAAATAGAAAAAAGTCTCTAAAAACTAAGTTTTCTCATCTTCACCATTCAAGCTCAAAATCACAGATTCGAGTGACCAGATTCACGGTGAGATGAATCTGATCAGTACCCGCTCTGATACCATTTGTTAGGACCGATTTTCACTACAAGAATCTCGATCTTGAGCAAGAACATGGTTCGGATTCGAAAACTCAAAACAAATGAAGAAGATGATGATGATGAATCATGAATAATCATAAACAAGAAAGAAAGATGAACAAATCAAATGAATTCATTAATCGAATGATTACAATCAATGAATCATGAAGAACACTCTCTCTCTAGAATCCATGACTCACTCTCTCTCTAGAATGGAAATCTCACACTCTACAAGAAAAATCATCATCTCCCCATTCGGAGACTCCTTTACTTGTAATGGGCACCCTCACTATATATAGTGAGGGTGACTAACAACAGAAAAACATAACTGAATAAACGAAATTACAAGTAAAGTAAATAACATAAAATATTAATTAAATCAAAGCTGATTAAATTAATCCGAAGCTTGACTCGCTCGAACCGATCTTCCGTTGACTTTTACGTTGACCGTTGACCCGAACGGTTGACTTTTCCAGAAAACGGTCTTCGGTCCAATCTCGCAAGCCTCGATCATCACAACCCAGTCTCTGAATCAATTCACATGGATTCTTCAGTCGAATGCTTCTGGTAAACAGATTTGATGGCGTCAGTCACATAGATTTTAAGTTCCAACAATCGGGTCAAGTGCCCGAGTGGTTTGCGGCGTGTAACCCAACCTCAAGGTCGCCAGTGCGAATCTGGCCCTCACCATTTTTATAATCCTGCTATTTTTCCTAAACTATTCCTAGTCGCAACCTGCACATAAAGTGTTTTCGAGCAGGCTCTTAACACAAACAGGCCCGCTGGCCGAGTGGTTGGGCTGTTGCGTTGTGACTGAGAGGTCGCGGGTTCGACCCCTGCGACCCTCATATTTACTGTTTTGTTTTTATTTTGTGATTCAAGGCATTTGTCCAACCAAAACTCATATAAAATGGATTTCCACGAATGTTTAAACCCGTAAAACGTATCTCCGACTATTAAACCCGTAAAGTTTGACGTTTCAAACAAAAATATAGTTTTAATAAATTTGTATAAATATTAACTTGAGCATCATCCTTTTGTAAAAGGTAAAATAAATGATAAATATATAAATATATATATATATATATATATATATATATATATATATGTTTTGGCTAAAAATTACTTAAGCAAATTTAGTAAAACTTGAACCAAATAAGATTGTGAGGTTTGGTGCCTAGGATTTAGATACGAAAACTGTTTGTAAAAATCATGGGACAACAACTGAATTCCAGGGACAAAAGCCGGAATCCTGGGTTAAAATATAAGTTTAGTTATGAAATCGATTGAGAAAGATAATAACACAAATGAAGCCTTGAATGCAAGTAGGAACACCGAGAATTTTACTAGGGAAAAGCCCTTAGCCCTTAGATGTCTCTAAGGCGCCGCCGGCATAAAAACCCCGTGTAGCGATAACACACGCTACCAATTTATTGATCACGTAAATGTTTGAGTACAATGAGCATGCAGAGAATCGGTACGAGAATACAATGAGTAAAGCTCGAATGAGCTGAAAACTAAGTCTAAAAGTCCTATTTATACTCCTAGATCTTCAACAACTTGTCCGATATTCCAGGGATCTCCTCCTCAACGTCTCTTTTAGTTGGTTGACCGAGTTTCCAGCTAACTGACTTTGACCATGTGCGAAATAAGTCTTTAGCTTGTTTTATGCGACCGTTAGTAGACTTCGTCAACTTGTCCTTGATCAGATATAGACACACAAACAGTTAGTGACAATGCCCTAGCATGCAGGGTCATTTCCACATGCTGGGTCATTTATAAAATAAGGGTAACCCTGGATTATACACATTTTAGATCATATTAACATAGAATAAAATGGACGTAAACTTCCCTGTATGAAGTCGACATCCTGGGTCATCACTTTACTATTGACACATTCAGGGTCACGAACATTGCCTGCCAAATTCAGGGTCATACGATTCCTGGGTCATACCTGTACTGTGGATTACCAGCCGACGATTTAGGGTATAACAATATATATATATATATATATATATATATATATATATATATATATATATATATATATATTTCATAGATTAGTAATTACGCACCTAGTGGAATTATTAAAACAATTAGATATTTTCGGTGAACTTTTAACTTCTGTTTTCGCAAACCCGTTATTAACGTCAAAGCACGTTCGGTTTAAATATATATACTTATTTTTGAAATCTTTGAACTTAGAAAATATATATTATTGATATATATTGTGTTCCCCCGCGTTATTTCGATAATCGCTCGGATTTGGCACACATGCCATCCTTGACATGCTTTGAATTCCACAATCCTTCGTTTTTATCGTTTATGTTAGACTTAGTCGTTGTTTGAACACACACTTATACTCGTATGCTCGTTAGGTGATTGATTGCGTTCACAAGACTCGTTCTTGCTACTTGAATTAACTGTTTATCTGGAAACTTTGCTGTGCAAACTAAGGTGAGTTTCGGCCCCATTTTACTGTTTTAAATCCTGTTGGGGGAGATTAACATGCATGATTTACACAAATGAGATAATTAGACTTTTATATATCACTTAAAGTACTTGTAGCACACTGATACAACAAAGTCCTTCTTATGGTATCGTTAGTATTAATGACGATAGCGTGAAATATATTGTAGTACTACTGGGTCTGACAAACCCCACCTGGGTCAGTCGCTCTGGCACGATTGGATATCGAACGGGTGTTATATTCGTCCTAAACACAACAAGGCAAACTATAAACAACTGTTAGCTTCGGTGACCATCAACGTGCGAAGTTTCATGTATATAGCCTAGCTAGCTATTTGATATATATTAGTGATTATGCTCTTACAACTTGACGTTATTGATCGGTCAATCTTGAACTGAACTTGAAATGTTACTGAACAGTTAAACCTATGAACTCACCAACCTTTGTGTTGACACTTTAGCATGTTATTTCTCATGTCGCTAAACTGGATTGTCTGCCACGAGCTAGGATGCACCACTTAAGGATTATTATTGACATACATGCATCATAGACTTTAATACTTTTCAAACTACAATCTTTTGGTTTGCGCATGTTTTGGCGCTCGAACATTTATTACAACTTTTGTCGTTTACGCTTCCGCATTTCTAAACGCATTTACTTTTGTTTGACTTTTACATTGCATATAGACTGTTCGTATGACTAATGTGTTCGATCCTAGTTTGTCACGTTCCCTGCGGCACGTTGTCGCGCGTGGGATTTTTGGGGGTGTGACAAACCCGCACCCCCGCTTCCGTTGATGTCGATCACCAAAAGAACCCATGCTTGATTACGCCGCCACCCGTTGCAACCTAATCCGCTTCTGTTTGTCTTGCCTACTGTTCCAACCGAATAACACCATGTTACCAATCACGTACACCAAAACAAACCTGCAAATTAATGCTACTCCGGCTCTTCTCCTTCCCTTCGATCTCTCGCTCTGATACCAATTATTAGTATTCAATTGATAAAAAAACTATCTTGAACTCAAAACAATTGAATGTATAATTCTTAATAATTTGGTACATCATACTTGTGACGCCCACTCCCAGACTTGGCACCAGGAGGGGTCACGCATCGGATTACTCATGAACACGTGGCACAATAGAGATAAGCAGCAGGACATTTAAAATATTTATTTATTATAAAGCCAAGTACATAAAGTAATTGAGATAATTTACAATCTATCTATATAGCGACTAACTATATCCGTCTTTATTTATCTACATCTAAGCCAGCACGTCCAACCGCTCCTCTAATAGCTTGCCCGATCAGTCTCTTATCACGAGGGTTCTGCCCTTGCTCCCAAACATCTCACCTACACCTGACATACATATATTTTGGGGAAAAGGTCAGCTTACGCTGGTGAGTTCTACATTTTAAAAACATTACCTCGTTCGTGAGGTTAAAACCTTTGGACCTGCAAAATCCCTTTTTACAAACATTTTTGAGGTATAACACATAACAAAGTCATGCATAACATAACATCATAATCAAACACGTTTCTTTAGAAAACAGATCTACCTAACTAACCTTCCTTCCTTATACCCTAAATTCCATATACTTTATACATTCTAGTTTTGAATACTGCTCAGTTGACTTCATCTGGAAGCCCCCAACCTAGTAACGACAACCGTTCTATTTCTTGTATACCTTCCCGATCTCAAATACTGCTCAGGTGACTTCATCTGGAAGCCCCCAACCTTAGTACGGACAACCGTCCTACATTCCGTCCTTCCAGTTTCAAATACTGCTCAGGTGACTTCATCTGGAAACCCCCAACCTCAGTACCGACAATTGTTCTCGTAACCTTAACTCTTAAGACGTTCTATTCTATCGAACATCACCTTAATCACCACAGTACTACTAACCGCCCCTAGTTAGATATCCAGATGACTTACATGTGCTAATAAACATGATAATGTACTCATATCTTGTAATAAATGAACATCCCCCAATTTACCTAGGTGTATGTATACAGGATGTACCAGCGGCGTATCCTCTACACTTTCGATATACCGGGTAACTATACTATCATGCTTGTATACAGGATGTACCAGCGGCGTATCCACCACATAATAAAATAGCAAATGCGTCACCTATTCTCATATAATCATACATACTTACTTGTGCGTTTATTAAGAAACCCTTATCATTTCGATACCTAGTTTCAAAACAAATATAACACATAACCCTAATTATCATTTCATATGCATTATTTAATCATAATCATTTCATATACATTACTAACACATATAACCATTCATAAACATCTTCATATCATAACACGTATCACTTCAAACAGTTCATCAATTTATCAATTAAGATAAACAAACTTTCATATACAGTTTATCAATTTATCAGTTAAGATAATCAAACTTTCAGATAAAAAGCATTTGAATGTATTTTCATGATACAGTATGTATATCAGCCCGAAAACATTAAAACATTTAAAAGTGGGCTTGCAGAACTCACCTTATCTCTTTACTCGTTAAACTCGCAGAGAATCTCTAACAAAATCCTTGGTTAACCTAATTCGCGTATCGTATGGCATTAACGCAAGGTTTAACATTACAAACATATCCTATGTTTATTTATATTTTATATTATCTTAATAATATCTAATTATTATGGTTTACCTCTTTTAAGGTCAAAATAACCAAAATGCCCTTTCATGCAAAATATCATTTTTTACAGATAATATGAAGACGCGTATTCCTATAAGTAAACGCTCACTCTGGGATCGCCTAGTGAGGTATGGCAGGTCCAAGTTGGGATTTATGCGACACCCCCGCTTTGCCTGAAACCCTAGTGTATAGGCGCCTACCCTTCCGGTCCGCACAAACTTCTAATATCCGATTAACTCGGTATTTTAAATACTTTATCATTTATCCATTTTAACTTCATATATACTCATTATATATATAAAAACAGTTTCATACCAAAAATCAAGTCCCCATACCCTTCGGATTATTTTATATTAAATAATCATATTTCAAAACCCTAATTTCACGTATTTCTCGTTTCTTTATCAAAACGTACTCATTTTCTTTTCAAACCAACTTAGGGTATTATCCATTATAACATTTTATAATATACTTTAAATATCAAAGCTTAATTCAACAATGTTTACTCAATTTGGGCAGAACAACGTTACGAAAACCCTAATTTTGACCCGTTAACAAAACCTTAACCAAACCTTTTCCAGTTGTGAAATAAACTTAGGGCTTTCTTAAAACACATTATTTATATGATTACCTACAAAAAATTAGACCCTAATTCCCACCCGATTATCCAATTTTGACAAAACAAGCTCAAGAACCCTAATTTTAGCATAGTTTTAGAAAGCATACTTAGAGATCGATTTAGCCAAAACTGAAAGAGATTATTTTAGATCATACCTAAAGAAGATTGACTGCAGAAATTCAGCCCTTCACTCCTCTTATGCAACTCGCAATTGGTCGATGAAGTTTCTGGACGGATTTAGGGTTTTTAGAAGATGTTTTGGTGAAGTGGTGAAGAATTTGGATGAATTGAAGCTTGTATTTATAGTCTAAGGAGTGTCCAGAGGTAACAACACATGTCGGGGTAACTAAGGGCTCGAGTTCGACGCGTAGAAGGGTCAATTGTGGTCTGCAAGTTCGAAATCGTGGCTAAAAACGGACCAAAACTATGAATCTGGTCGATGTAGGTCTCGCGTAACGCGAGAAGGAGCTCGCGTACCGCGAGCCAACTTTGCCATTTTGGCAGTTTTGGTCCCTAGACTTTATAACTACTTTTTAACCCCCTGAACTTCTACCAAACTATTAATTTATGCATTAAAACATTATGGGACATATTTATAAAGGTTTCTAAGGCCCGAGACACATACGATAATATATGCACGTATACATACGTATATATATAGGGGAGGTATATAATGAAAACCTCTTCGAGTTTGGAAAACCGTGAAAACCAAGCTAAAAAATTCATTTTTTGTTCCGATTTTTTTTATGGTGATTTTCTAAGTTAAAAAAAGCCCTTTTATGCAAAAAAAGTAAAAAAATGCCTAGTAATTTATTTTTTAAAAAAAATATTTTATAACTGATGGTACATATGTAACGGGGTACTGTTACATATGTAACATCAGTTATAAAATATTATTTTTTTTTAAAATTTACTAGGCATTTTTTTTACTTTTTTCCATAAAGGGGGGTTTTTTTAACTTATAGAATCACCATAAAAAAAATCAGAACAAAAAACGAATTTGTTAGCTTGGTTTTCACGGTTTTCCAAACTCGGAGAGGTTTTCATTTTAACCTTCCTCTCTCTCTCTCTCTCTCTCTCTCTCTCTCTCTCATATATATATATATATATATATATATATATCTTTCATTATTTTACGTTCTAGCCCCTCAAACTTTACAATATATTTTTACTAATTTCTAAGCCTCGGGATACTTATAATAAATATAAATACGTATATAATCCGTATACATTTATATGTTTACATAAATTACACTTTTAGTTCTTTTACTTTTCCGTTAACTATTAACACACGTATTTGCACATATATATCCATCAAATGATTCATGTATCATTATGTTATTCATATAAACACATATCCATCTTATATTTTACTTTCTTTACCGTTTGACACATCCGTTTATGCATATTTCATCATGTTAGCTATAGAACACGTATTTCTAGGGCATGCAACTTATCTAATGAATAGTCTTACCACATTTATCAATTAAGCTCACGTATTTATATCATAAACACGTATTTACTATATATATCATGTATCTGTGAAATTTGGGATGTTACAATACTATGAAGAAAATAACTGTATGTACAATACTAAACAACTTGACTACCAAGCAACAATCCTAACCTAATAGAACTAGAATATTCTACCGACATAGCAATCAGCCGACTCAAACTAACCTTTTATAAACTTGCTAGTTAACCCCAATAGTATTAGTCTTTTACTAGATTAGCCATCAAATAAAATATCCTTGGTTGCAGCCCGTATATGTTGGTCACACTGACCAAACCACGTATAATTTTTAATTCTTGATTCTTTATCCTTTACATTGCGTGCTTGTTGTGATCGGTGTATTTCGCTACGGAGATTAAACCTAAAAGTAGGCGTTAGAGCTTGTTGGCTCGTTTTATTTACGTAACGATTCGCCTCGCTATTTTTCTGGCCCGATCTATTTTGTGGTTTAGGGTTGGGTGTGAATTAAGAACCCATGGAACTCACGTTGGCGATCGAAGTCAAGAAGGAAAGAAGTCACGTGAATTGAAATGTAATACTTGATTGTAATTAGGGGTGTTCAAAAATATCTGAGTCCGAATCCATATCCGAATTATCCGAAATTCCGTATCCGAATTATCCGAAAATTTCGGATATCCGGAATTTCGGATATCCGAAACTCGGATATCCGAAAATTCGGACTTGGACTTGGACAAGAATTTACAAAATTTTCAGAAGTTTCGGATACCCGGTATCCGAAAACTTAAATAAATTATAATAAATTTTATATTAAAAAAATAAGGAATTATTGAATACTTGGACTATGTTTATTTGTTTTGTCGTTTTTTAGGTCGAACTTATGTTTATTTGTATTTGAAGATTTGGAATATGTTTATTTGTTTTGTCGTTTTATCGTTTTTTTTTGTTAAATTGTGTTTTTTTTTAAAAAAAACTGGATTTTCGGATATCCGTTTTAACTATCCGAGTCCAGTCCGAAATTTCGGATATCCAAAATTTCGGATATCCGAAATTTCGGACTTGGACTTGGACAACGAAAACTGATATCCGAAATTTTCGGATATCCGAAATTCCGGGTATCCGGTTTTGAACACCCCTAATTGTAATTAATGTTTTGCTGACGTAAGAGTAAATGGTGGGGCATGCTTATGAAAATATTAATTAGAAGGAATCTGTTTTAAAATTAATGCCGACTTCGAATAACTTATTTTTAGTCGTCGTTTTTGTAGCGAGATCACCGCTCTCGTTCCTTCTGTTCAATCAGAAGAAAGAAAATCGAAGTGGTGTTCTATGATTTGGGTCTCTGCTGGTTGATTGTTGCCACCGTTCCTATTTGTCTCTCGGAGCCGCCGCCATCAATTTCTTGTTCACCACCGATTAGGGCTATAATTTTTTTGTTCACCACTCGTTGATTACTAAGGTAATTCAGTTTGTGTTTGAACTCTTAGGTCTGCCCTTGTTATTTGTGATTAGGGTTGGGTTTCTTTTTGTGATTGATCAATTGGAAGTAAAAGTTCGATTATTTGAATTTGACTCTTGCATATGTTCGACTTGTGTACGGGTTTAGGGTTGGAGATTCTTATTGTTTTCTGGAAAATTCTTTTGACTAGTTATTATCAACTTTTGTAACCGGGTTACTTTAGCCTATTTTTTTCATTTGTCATTATGGCTGAAGACGGGAGGCATTACTTGGTCAAAAAGATTTAGACATGGTACTCGAGGAAAAGCCAGAGAAGATGGATAAAGAACATGAAACTCCCTGGAATGTGAAAGACAAGAAAGCTAGAGGCACTGTTACATTTACGTTGACGAGAAACGTGACTTATAGCATCATGACCGAAACCACTGCTCGTGGTATGATGTTAGCGTTTTCAAATATGTATGAAATTTCGTCTGCAGCTAACAAGGTGTTCCTAATGAGAAATTTGTTCATGATGAGAATGAAAGTGGGAAGTTCAGTTTCCGAGCACATTAATAATCTAAATTCCATTTTGTCCAGACTGTCATATGTTAAGATGAAATTCGATGATGAGACCAAGGTTGTACTATTACTATCTTCACTACCTGATAGTTGGTCCAAGACTATGACTGTAGTTACCAACTCGGTAGGAACTGACAGGATGGCATTTAAAAAAGATTCGGGATTTGGTATTAGGTGAAGACATTCGCCGAAGGGATGCTAATGGTGGATCTTATTTTAAGATGTTATATGTTGGCAGGGGAAGGGATAATAGCCGAAATAGTGGGAACAACAAGGGTCAGGGTAGGAATTTGTCTAGAGCTCGACCAAGGATGCGTTATTGAGAAAGGACAATTCAGAAGTCAATGTTTTAAAGACATGAAAGACTTGAACACTACTGTAACTGTTGGAAACTATTCTGATGATGAGGCACTATTTCTTATTATCGAGAGTATTGTTGATTCACGGGTCATGGATTCTGTTGCATCATTTCATGCTACCCATAATAGCGATTGCATGCAGAATGTTAACAAAAGGTGATTTTGGTAAAGTTAGGCTTGGAATGGTGAAATTGTTGATGCAACTGGCATGGGGGATTGACTTGATTACTACTTTGGGTAATACTTGGAATTCATGTAAGTAAGGATCATTCCAAGGCTTGAAACAAAGTTAATCTCTGTTGGGCTTTTGGATGAGCAAGGTTTAGATGTGAAGTTTGGTAGTGGAAGCTAGTTAAGGATAATCTTGTGATTGCTGGGGGTTTCAAGAAACGGTCATTGTATCTTGTGCTTTTGTCTAGAGATGTGACCACCCTGTGAAGACGAACGGCCAGAGTCAGGATCGCCGATTCGAGAGCTAAGAGAGTTTGGTTTGTAGCAGTGAACTCTAGAGCTCCAGTTGATCAGCTTCAGCGTATACGGAAGTTTGAGCACGGATGATAATTTTGTAACAATGGGAGCATTCCGATACAGTGTAGAAATCAACTTTGGCTTTGAAAGACTAGAGAGCCGAATGAAAATGTCTCTCCCGAGAAATCGCTAAGTACCTTAAAGATCTTTGCACTCAGAAGAGAAACAGTAAATTGCTAAAGAAACTTCATTAAACTACTAATGTGAGTGTAGTGCTCCTAGGGTCACTTCCACCTAAACTACAAGATCTAGGGGTGCCCATAATTCCAATCAAAGTAGTTGATTTTTAAATCACACAGGCACTTCTTGGAAGTGTTAGCATCCTTTCAGGAAGTTTTTTTGACGAATATGTTTTTGATCCTCTACAAAGAGCTAACGCCACCGTGGTGTTACATTATTTAACTGTTAAACTTCCTAGGGGTATGGTCACAGATGTTATAGTAAAAAATGGAGGATTTTTACGACCTCGTTGACTTTTTGGTGCTAGGTTATGTGATAGTTGATACTAGGCGGCAACCAAATGTCATTCTAGGCTAACCATTTTTGGCCACTTTTGATGCTCCAATAAATTGTAGAGAGTGCCATGGTTGATATGACATTTGGGAATCCAAAATTAAGGTTAAATGTTTTTAGCAATGCTACTGACTCTCTGGTCAATGATGAATGTTTTATGGCAGACACTGTTGACGTGTGTATCCCTTTCCTCGAGGAGGTAAGCATCACATAGACTTGTTTTATGGTTGACAGGTTATATGAGGAAATGTACAAGGATCTAACCGAAGAAGTGATAAAAGTGAAAGCGATGGAAGCTAAAGAAGGAAGACCTTCACACATCATGTGGAGAATCTACCCGGGCACATAGATTCTTAATTGAATCCATCGTTGGAAGAAGCTCCACAGGTTAAACTGAAAGACCTTCCTAGCCATTTGAAGTATGCATATTTTAGGAAATGACCAAACACTGCTGGCTATCATGGCTTGCAACCTCCTACCAACACAAGAGGAGGCATTACTGAAGTTATTAGTCACCCACAAAGCAACAATCGGGTGGACCATAATGAACCTAAAAGAGATAAGTCACTCAATTTTCATGCACAAGATCATCACAGAGCCGGAGGCAAAACCTACTCATGATGCACTAAGGCGACATAATCCAAACATGAAAGTGGTAGTCAAGAAAGAGGTTTTGAAATGTTTGGATGAAGGTATCATCTATCCAACCTCCAATAGTCGGTGGGTAAGTCCAACTCAAACTGTTCCCAAGAAAGCAGGTATTTACACTGTGTTCCCGAGTTCACTTAAAGAGGAAAAGGAAGGGAAAGGGAAGGGAATGTAAAAAAAATGTATTCACTGAATTTCATTTAAGGATGGAAAGGGAAGGAAACAAAAAAAGTTGTGTTCCCAAGTTTCACTTAAGGAGAGAAAACGGAGGGAAAGTTAGGTCATTTTCTATTGTTTTTCATTCCTTCCAATTTTGAAGGATTTGGAAGGAAAGGAAACATTCCCCTTCTCTTCATTTCTCTTCCTTTCCTTTCTCTTCCTTTCATTTCATTTCTCTTCCTTTCCCTCTTTAAGTAAACTTGGGAACACAATGTTAAGTAATAAAGGGTGAAAATGGTGAACAACTTGCCCCCCCCTCCGACCCTGTAACCGTGTGGAAAGTATGCATTAATTACAGAAAGCTGAACACAGCTACTTCCTAAGACCATTCCCCCCTTCCTTTTATTGATTAGATAGTTGAGAAGTTAGGAGATCAGAAATTTTACTGGATTTTTAATGGGTATTCGGGTTATAATCAAATTTCCATCCATCTGGATGACCAACACAAGACTATGTTTACATGCCTATACGATATTTTTGCATTTAGACGAATGCCTTTTGGGTTATGTAACTCCCCTGCCACTATCTTTATGGATGATTTCTCTATTTTCGGTCCATCATTTAACACTTACTTGGAACGATTGACTATAGTGTTGAAACGATGTACCAAAACGTAATTAGTTCTTATTTTGGAAAGAGTAATTTCATGGTAAGGGAAGCGATTGTACTTGGACATGTGATTTCTGAACGCGGGGTGGAGGTAGACAAAGCTAAAGTTACTGTGATTACAACTCTACCCCCTCCCACAAACATAAAGGGGATCCGTTCATTTTTAGGTCATGTCGGGTTTTACCATAGGTTTATTAAAGGTTTTAGTGCAATTTCAAAACCTTTATGCAACCTACTTTTGAAAAATATTTTTTTTTCTTTTGATGGTGGATGTTTTAAATCTTGATCCATTTCCCACTCGTTCTGGTTAGTTTTATTCTTTTATTATCAGATGGGAAAAATCTGATAATAATTTCGAAGTAAGTTTTTAAAGGTCGGGATAAGTCGAGCCAACTATAATTTACACTTACTTGGACCAGACCTAGCGAGTGATTTCTTCATTTCTTTCTTTGCCATGTGTGTAGAAACGGATCAGCAGGTAATTTCAACGGAGTCAGTCATCCAAGCTCATGCATACTCAATGTGTTTAGTGCAGAAGCGATCGCTTTACTTACATGGAAAACTCGTTACCTCCGAGTTGTAACTTGATGTGCTGGTTGTTCTTTTTTGTTAGCGCCAATTCTTCTTGAATGGCGTCACAAGACTTTGAAGTAGCCGAAGGGGTTACGTCCAACTCCTCTGTCTCTGAACAACTACTTGTCTCGGGAGCATCTTGAGGTTCCTCTTCTGGGATGACTTCCTGGTTTAAATGCTTCCATGCCTCATCTTCTTCTGCACATTTTTGTTTAAAATATTCTTTTATAACCTTGATGTGCTCGATCATTCTTTTTAGTTGTTTCTTCAAGGTCATTTTTCGAAGGGGAAGAAAGTGTTTTTATTGTAAATGGTGAGTAACTGTTTTCAGTTTGTTATGGACATTCGTCCCTGGTATGTAGTTCACTACACCAATTATAAAAGAAAGCAAAACCATGTATGCATAAAGAAGAAGAAGAAGAAGAAGAAGAAGGTGTCACAAGGCTTGGTAAAATGGATTTAAGCGATTGCCTTAAGATTGTTACTTGTCAGGTGAGGAGGGCTGCTTTTCAGTCTGGAACCCTATCTCACGTTCCTTTCGTCTCCCCTTAAGGATCTGAGAGGACCTCTCTGGAAATAACAAACAATGTGATCGTGAATGCAATATGGTTATAAGGTCCGATGAGTCGTCGACACCGTTATACTCGAATACGTTGTCATGAACCAGCAAGGGAACAACCCACACATCGGATTAATTTATTATTGAAAAACTTCTTTAAAAGGGACTACGGTTCGTCTCCTCCATGCACCACGTTTGTGCAAACATGGTGGTCGTAACCAGAGCCAAGTTCACAAACATGTATCTCACTGACTTCCATGAAGTGATAAAATATTACTAACCCCAATCCCAACCAATACCTTCAGGTCGTAGTTACATGAAAGCCGTGTTTGTTTCCATAGACATAAAACTCACGAACATATTTTGCTTTCCATGGGGTGCGAGTCACCATATAGGATCATGCATCGTCCCCTAGTTGGGTGTCACAGGTCCTACTGATGAGCTTTCAAGCCCTCAAATGGTCTACAATACGCAAGGCACGTTTGATCAAAAAGGTTAATAATACACTTTCAATTTAAAAGAGTTTTCATAAAGTCACTCGTACTCACCTTAAGGTGAGCGCATAAACTCATTTTACCAACCCACCAAAGACTCGTTTACTCCCAAGTGAGTGTAAGAGTTTATCCAGGCCATAAAGATTTGCTTAACAGAAAGTGAGTAGCTCATAGATAAACTTTAAACAAAATCTAATTAAGTTATATTTTTTACAAACTTGATTAACAAAACGCTTAAAACGCCAAGTGGCTCAAAGAGAAAACAAAAACGACACTTAAAGAAGAGAAGTGAAGGATGAGCAGGTGACATGGGAGGCTTTGGGGGTTTTTATAGGAAAAGTCGGTACTTGAGCACGTGTCGTGCCTGGAAGGACACGGGTTGCGCTTGTCAGGTAGCAGGGGCACGGGCCGTGTCGGGCAAGTGGCACGGGTCGTGTTTGTCAGAGGAGCGTCTGGCGAAAAAGTCAAATGAGGCACGTGTCGTGCCTAGTTAGAAATATGTCGTTTTGACCTCAAAATCTTCCTCCTTTCGTCAAGATACTTAAAATTCACTATTTATGGGCCTCGTAGGCCGTAACTCATTTCCTAGCTCGAGATATGCTTTCGTGAAGTTATATGCGGTCTCTGAGCACACCTTTGTCTTCTAGCAATTATGCTCCGAGTTGTGGCTAAGTTTAAGGGCTACCACCTTGTCTTGACTCGAGAGAGAGACGTATAAGGGTATTTTATCCATTCTGCAGAGGCGAAGCCCGAGTCTTGGCTCAAAATCACGAAGTCCTCATATTTTCTCCATTTCTAAGCATTTTTTACTTCTTTTATGATTTTCACATGGATCACACTGAAAAACTAAAAAGGAAATAATACGACACTATTTCATTATTAATTAGTCAGAAATAATCCAAAATGTAAGCCACAAGTTTATATATATGGAAAACCTCCCATGAGTTATAGTGGTCCCCATCTAAAATTAGTGGTTAAGATTTAGTTATCAAAAGTTCTCAAAATAAAAAAGTTCTCATTTGAACCTAACTCTCTCTATATATAAACTAGTGGCTTAGAATGGTTCTTAAAATTTCAAAAACCCAATTAGTTCTCAAATGATCATCTCCATATATATATATATATATATATATATATATATATATATATATATATATATAGGGTGAGGTTCATTGTAGACACTTTCGCATGTGAAATAGCTCTTTTTCACATGTGAAAGTTTCTAATTAATGAGAAAAAAGAAAAAAAGAAAAAAGAAAATTAATCACAACCATTAGATCAAGAGATCTAATGGTGAAAAAGGGTGTCTACCTGTCTACACTTATGGGGGTGTCTACAATGAACTTTTCACTATAAATATATATATATATATATATATATATATATATATATATATATATATTAATATTTATATAATCCATAAAACAGTACGAGTCTCAATAGACTATATATATTTTTTTTATATAAACACGTTAAATTGCGATGGTACGAATAATTAATAAACAAAGCTACAATTGACACTAAATCATGTATCCAAACACCATTTACTTTAAGTTTTAAATCAAAACGACAACTTTCATAATTTTTCTAAACCATTTCAATAGTTTTCGGGTTTTTATTTATTTTCCTCCAAGGGAATATTCCAAACCAATTTTAGATCAAACACAAGGCAAACCCCAAAACAATAAAAATCAGAAAAAAGAATAGAGGTCGCCCGTGCTAAAACTTGCGACCTACCGGTCACAACTGATGCGCCCTAAGCCACTCGACCAAGTCTCTTGTTGGGAAACAATTCGGATAAGAAAATTTATAAGCAGCACAGTGACCAGGGTCTGGTCGAAATCACAAAACTGAAAAGAAAAGGGCGGCCCGAGGTTCTGAACTCGCGACCTCACGCGAACCAGACCAACGATCAAACCGTTGGGCCAAATGGGCGATTTAAATAATAACCAACAGTATAATATTTAACCGATACCCGACTAGCGTCATCTTCTTCATACACAACCCTAATGTCGCCGGAGATGTTTTCCGACGACCGAAAAAACATATAACATGAAACGATGCTTCAGAATCGCACGATTAAGATGAAAGAATTGTTACCTCGAGTCAGTGATGATAGATGAGGGGTGTTTGATGACGAAACCAAACCGAAACGAACTCGAATGCGTACCCGATAACCCCGAACGCGTCTTCGTTTGGTGTTGTGTTGCCTCTGTTGCTTCAACAGTGGTTGATGATCACCACAGAGCGATCAAATGATGGCGGAGTTGTGGTCGAGTTGGTCGGATTTTCTTCGGTTTGGTGATGGGTTTTCTTCGTCAGTTTGAGAGGACAAGAGGGAGGTGTGAGGGAGCTTGTGGGGTGAACTAATAACAATGAATGAGGGGTTTATGGTTATCATTGTCGGAGTAATGTAGGTGAAGGTGGTCGGTTTTCATGAATCGAAACTGCAGGTTTCGTACATTAAATCAACAATGAGGTTTTGTCAATTTTGGTCCCTCAAGGAGTTACAAGATGGGTACAAGGTTTAGGAGAATTGCAATATTGATCTATGTAAGTTTAGATGACTAAGAACAAGTTTAAAAGTTAACAAGGTTAGTCCTTCAAAGTTTATGTTAAGCCAAACGAGCTAACAAGAACGAAAAAACGTAAACGATGACTAATCTAGCATGTGTCAAAACATATTTAACATGTGATTCTTATAAAATACAAACCTTAGAAAATCTCATAAAAATCATAAATAATACCCCCACGACTATTTATCTTAAGTTCACATAAAATCATAGATTTAACTCACATAAAATCATAAAACAATACATATAATTTCATGATGCGTTGTCACATAAAATGATAAAATAAATCGTGTGAATATATATACATATATCACGTAAAATCATAACATAACTCGTCACATGAAATGACAGAACGTTCACATGAAGTCACAACATATGATTACATAAAATCATGTAATATCAAATGTCTAAACTTAAGTGCATGCTCGTATAGTGATGATTATACAAAACCCTAATTCGCCAAAGTCAACGCAGTCAACACCTAAATGTTCACACAACATTATAGCAGTTTGAGTTCAGTTCAAGTCAGGAAAGACTTGAAAAGACGGATTGTCACAGTATCCCATTGTTGAAGAATTTTCGTCTCGAAAATAATAACGTGGTTAACAAGTTCGCCACAAAAGAAAGAAAATTTTTCTCAGTCATCACATCATCCCCTTGTTGAAAAAAATTTTGTCCCGAAATTTAAATCATTAACAATTGTTTAAAGAGTCAAATTGGCAGTAACGTATCGAAAGAATTCAGGTTTCCTACTCCAAAAGGAGCGATGAATGTTATGATCAAGAATGTGTACCCGATGTTGAGGAAGATGTCAAATGTTTAGTTCGAAAGGAATTCGCATAGAAAGTATAGAAAATGATTTTCTTATCAGGATTTCTCTTACGAGAAGAGTTGAACAACTGTAATACAAGAATCATGTTACGTGACCAAGCCGAACAAGGTGACACGATAAAATAAGTATCTGAAGTCAAGATTTGATTACGAAGAGGAATCATAATACGTTGGAGCAGTCTCCAGCTATTGTACCCATTGCTGGGAGTGAGGTTCCCACGTCGTGTCTTGTTTTTTGTTTAGAAATTTGCATTCGTCAATAACCCAAGTGAATCGAAGAAAGAAATTTGAGTACGAGAAAATTTGCGTGCATCAAGTCAACTAGTGTTTGCCTAATAGACCCGTAATCTAACGAAAGCGTAAACGTCTAAATTTGCCTACTAGCTATAAATAGCATAGAATTACACAGAACTGATCAAGTTAATATGAGGACCAATTGGTTAATTTTACTGCTTTATGAAATTATGACTAATTAAGCTCACATGGTTCGTAATAACATTCAAAATCACCTTTCATGCAATAACGATTCAGTTAGCATTTGAGTCTCTATGAAGGCTTTCTTTAATGGTTGATATGGTTAGCGCATACTAGCATGCAATCTATCATGAAGGTTTTCCCATACAAATACAATTGTCCCAACACCTTATATACTAGCATACGACCCTAACCTAACATATCTCTAGCATATAAGTTCATAAACTAACCAACATAACCCATACGGTGCAAAGTTGACGAAGCAACTTCACACAGTCTTGTCATTCCCACCAGAGTAGGAGACTTAGGACCTTGTATGGTATATGGTTTTCATGCTCAATCAAGTTAACCAATTCACAACATGTCACTTTCTAGCTTCTAACACTTTTCATACATATAACTATTCAGGCACTTCTACGCAACTTATGTTTAAACCAGCACTTCAATAATTAATCAGTTTCTATATCCTAAACTAAGGATTAGATTCTCAAATTTAGCATGCATAAACACATATGTTTGGTAAACATTTCTCAAGCTAAGGTCAGAAGAAAACAAACTATTTATCGTTGTTAAAATGGTTCAAAAGTTGCTCACATACTAAAATATAACTGGCAACACACTGATTTTGTGACAAAAGGACTGAGGTCCAAAGAGAATCCAATCAGGATCCCACTGACATTTAATAGGTAAAACGTACAGTTTGTTTTAGAAGGGAATTACTCAATTCTGTTAAGAATTATTCAAGAAATAACATAGACAATTGGTTCAAATTCAAGTTGGAGTTTAGTATCATACAACATATCATCATGCACATTTCCTTGCTAAAGAATCCTAAAATTTAGAGTGAAGATCCAACAAAATAAAAGTGTAAACTATGAGGTACCGAATATCAAAAAATGCTCTGTAGGAATACGCATGGCATCAAGACTGAGAATAGTAAATAGAGGAAACGCGCCAACGGCTTAGCTAGTGAATTCGAGTGCGCGATGGGATAGTAAGCTTATGATAGTCGTAACTACACATTCCAAGAATGACATGTGAGTTTAAACTGGCACTGGTGAAGATACCAGCAGGGAGGATGCAAATAACGTAATGGATGGTATAAAATTCAGAGAGAAATATATATCGTGCTTGACGAGATTGGGCAAGGAATTCGCGTAAATAGATATCAAAGTGAGCGTGTCAATAGTTATACAGTTCCATAGTGTGAGTTCTCATCAAGAGGGGTCTTCATTGCTTAAGTTACAAGTGTGCCCAGTCTATTTGGTGTTCTCGCAATTCATGCGATATGTATCATTCTTGCTAGAATATATGTTAAGATGACGTAAGAATGGATTGCATGACATGAGCATGAAATAAATGTGTGTCTTCGAAATACATAACATTAGGGTATTCAAAAGCTATTTTGGTTTTGGGTAATTGTACATATAAATTATTGTTATGGTTTAATGCAAGTTTACCACGAATCAAAAGGTCAAATCATGTGATGTATAGAAAAGAATCGGGGGGGGGGGGGGGTATCAAATCGATGATGGCCAGGAAGTTTATCAAACACGGTTCAAAAGTAGTTTTTCCTTAAAGGGAGGTCAACTTACTTCTTAACACAACTTCTAAAAGTCGGATTTGGTCATCCGATCGGGTGGTTTGTCGTTCATATATAAGGGGAAATATTTGGTTTTTAAAATGCTTATATTCATCAGACTCAGAACCCACATCTGAATTATGTCAGGAAATTCACTCTAAGAGAGTTTTTCTTCTAGACTCAGAAAATTGGAAGCATGGAGTTTGATTATTTCAAATATGTTTCTTTTGGTAGAAATACGTAAGAGATGTCTGTAACCTCGGAGAAAGTAGCATTAAACAGTTTCGTCAAGGACGTAGTCCCGTTAAATGGAGCTTCTCAAGATGAGGCTCTTGTGTATGACTCTAAAGTCAACCCTTGGTCCGCTACTGGTCCCACATCCAACGTGCCACTAATGTTTATATATAGAGTGTAACGCAACTAACCCACCACACTACCAGCACCTTGAAGGCGTACCAGCTACCTACCATTACACCACCTTTGGATATTTTATCAGAAATAGAGGACGTCAAGTTTCTCCCATACACTTGAATGTAAAGGGGGTGAGAGATTAGAACCTCAATATGTTATGCAAACAAAAGGTGCAAGAGTTTTCCTTCACAATACTAGAAAGATGCGTAAGGTTTGCTATTCTAGTGAAGGTCGTCGAGAGGTTGGCACGCGCAGTTTGAATATCATAAAGCTTCAGATTTCAAGATGATCAAAAGTTAAACAGGCAACAAGGTTTAAGTTCAAGCTGGGGGTTCATCGATGAAAGTTTTCTGAAAAGGGGACGATGAGGATTCGTGTACCAGAAATTAATCGATAGCTGTTAGGACATGAGCATTAAGAAATGTACAAATGTACGGATAACTTGGTGTACTCAATGCGTAAGAAGAAAAAATACAAGTTTGATAATAAGATTAGCTATAGATAACAAGAAGTTCACACTCGATGGGTGTAAATAGAGTTTCCATGAAAGGCTTTGCATTAACATTGCGATAAAGGCACAAAATAGTCACATCATCAATGGTGTTAACTAGTAGAATAGCAAACCAAAAGTGTAACACTTTCCGATGCAAAACTTGAAAGCTTATCCAAAATATAAAGTATTACAAAAACATGAAATCAGATATTTCCAGTCGTTAAATCATGGAAGGTTCAAATCATGCAGACGAAAATCGATAGCACGGGTTCAGAAGGTCAATCGGAGTAGTCATTAGTTTGAAAATCAGGAAGACTCTTATAAACATTACCTCCATTAGAGAGAAATACGCTGGCGGTGAGGTAGGCAGTTTGTACAACCGTGACGATGTTGCTAGCAACAAGTTTTGGTTCGCACAAGAAAATCAAGGAGTATGAATCTTCGGAGGGTAACTTCACAAGAGTTTTCAGCCAAGAAATATGTTCCAGTGCTCACGATACACTGCAAATTACATTTACGTGAGCACCCGTAACTGTGATTTACTTTATATCATCACCCTAGTTCCTCTTACTTCAGCTTCCAGATATGGTGGAGTACATATGAGATATCCACAATGTGGGTATCAAGAATGTGGTCACTATCCCATGGTTATCTTGACCATAATTTGTTAAAGGGATAAGTTTCGAGAACAATATGTTCGCTTTACATGGAATGACCCAACCGAAGTGAGTCAGCCAGAAATTTAGCTCAATCCATCCAGGTTCAACGAAGATGTACCAAGATATGAAGAAAGACTACTGGTGGTCGGGAATGAATTTCATCGTCATGCAATACGTGAGCAAATGTTTAACCTGCGTGAATGTTAAAGCCGTACATCAGAATTCGTACGGGAGGTTACAACCTTTGGAGCTTCCAGAGTGGAAATGGGAACATATCACCATGGATTTTATAACCAAGCTACCCAAAACAACTAAAGGTTATGACACCATTTGGGTGATAGTGGATAGATTAACAAAAAGTACTCACTTCCTACCTATTCGCGAGAAGCATTCTTCAGAAAAGTTAGCCAATATCTTCGTGAAGGAAATTATCGCACGTCACGGAGTACCAGTGTTCTATCGTTTCAAATAAAGACACTCGGTTCACTTCACATTTCTGGAAGAATTTCCACAAGAATATGGGTGCAAGATTGCACATTAGCATGGCGTATCATCCTCAGACAGACGGCCAGAGCGAAAGAACGATTCAAACTCTGGAGGATATGCTACATGCTTATATAATCGATTTTGGATGAAGCTGGGATGATCACCTACCATTAGCAGAGTTCTCCTACAACAACAGCTATCACTCAAGTATAGGTATGCCACCTTACGAGATGTTGTACGGTAGGAAATGCAGAACTCATGTATGTTGGGGTGAAGTCGGCCAGCGGGACAAAGGAAGTAAAGAATCTGTCGAGAATATGGCTTACGATCTTGATTTAATCAAGGAACGATTGAAAGCTGCACATGATCGACAGAAGTCTTATGCTGATAAAAGACGAAGGCCAATCGAATTCCAAGTCGGAGATTATGACCTATTGAAAGTTTCCCCATGGAAGAACGTTATCCTTTTTCACAAGAGAGGTAAGCTAGGTCCAAGGTTCGTTGGACCTTTCAGAATTTCCAAACGTGTCGGAGAGGTTGCTTATCGTTTAGATCTGCCCGAGGAATTGTTTGGAATCCACCCAACATTCCATGTATCACATTTAAGAAAATATGTGGCAGATGAGTCAGAAATTGTGCCGCTAGAGGAAATAGAAGTAGACGACAAATTATCCTATATAGAACTGCCAGTTGTGATTCAAGATCGCAGTGAGAGGAAGCTTCGAAATAAAGTAGTTCCTATAGTTAGAGTGCAGTGGATGCACAGGAAAGGTTCGGAGTCAACTTGGGAAAGGAAAGATTAAATGAAAGAGTCTCATCCCGAGTTACGTGAAAATACGTGTTTAAATAGTAAGCGAATGAGTTATAAGTACCCCGAGGCTTAGAAGTTATAAAAAATATATCCTAAAATGATGCATGACATAAAATAATAAGTATCGTAAAGTTTAAGGGGCTAATCCGAAAAATTTTAAAAGATATACAAATATATATAAATATATATATACGTATGTATACGTATATTATCTAGCGTATCCCGAGCCTTAGAAACTTTTATAAATATGCCCCCATAATGTTTTTAAGCATAAAATAACAATTATATAGAAGTTCAGGGGGTTAAAATGCACTAGACCTATTCTGAGGGACTAAAAAATGAAAATAGTGGGCTGGAGAAGCCATGCGGACCACATTCATGCACCCAGCGAACCATATGCTGCCCGCATGGGTCGCGATCTGCACCAGCTTCTTCCCTTGGCTCGTTTTTTGCCACGAAATCAAACTTGTAGGTCAACTTTCGGCTTAATACGTGTTGTTCTGGCCAGATTACTCACTTAGGCACGTGTAGGGACCTTAGACGCACCCTTTGGGTCCACAAATTTCCTCACCAATCCATGAAAATTCAACCCAAAAACCCTAAAAACCCACCAGAACTTCGTCGGAGCAATATGATCAAACGGTGAGGAGTTAGAGGCTAAAATTCTGGAGACCTACATTATTAGGTATGCTTAACAATAACCTCTTTTATTTTTTGATAATATTGTGTCTAAGTATGGTTTCTAAAATTATGTAAAAATTAGGGTTCTTGAGCTTGTTTTGTCAAAATTGGGTGATCGGGTGGGAATTAGGGTCTATTCTGAATTTTTGTAGGTAATTCTAAAATAATTATTTTAAGAAATCCCTAAGTTTATTTCACAATTGGAAAATTTCGATAAAGGTTTTGTTAACGGGTCAAAATTAGGGTTTTTGTAGCGTTGTTGTGCCCAAATTGAGTAAACGGTGTTGAACTAAGCTTTGATATTTTGAAGTATATTATGAAATGTTATAATGGATAATATCCTAAGTTGGTTTCAAATAAAAATGAGTTTTGATAAAGAAACAAGAAAAACAAGAAATTAGGGTTTTGAAATATGATTATTTAATATAAAATAATTCGGAGGGTATTGGGACCTGATTTTTGATATACTAACATGTTTATATATATATTAAGTATATATGAGTTTAAAATGGATAAATAATAAAGTATTGAGACTAACGAGTTAATCGGATATTAGAAGTTCGTGCGGACCGGAAGGGTAGGCGCATGTACACTGGGGTTTCTGGCAAAGCGGGGGTGTCGCATAAATCCCAACTGTGACCTAGCATACCTCACTGAGCGATCTCGGAGTGAGCGTCTACTTATAGGAATGCGCGTCTTCATATTATAAATAAAAGAGGATATTATGCCTTTATTATGCCTTTAGGGGCATTTTGGTCATTTTGACCTTTAAAACAAATAAGCTTAATAATTGAGTATTATTAAGATAATAAAGCGTTAAAGTAAACATAGGAAGTGTTTATTGTATAAAACATTGCGTTAACGCCATACAATACGCAGTTAGGTTTAAGTGGAAGAGATAACGGAGGTTCTGTCTGAAAATACTACCTAAGAGAATAAGGTGAGTTCTATGAGCCCACTTTTAAATGTTTTTAATGTTTTAATATTTTCAGGCTAGTATACATGCAATGTTATTACTTGAAATTTTTTTGAAATGCCTTTGCTTGTTTTGTGTTGATGCACATACGTGAAATGTTATAAATATTTATAACTGCTTTAAAGTTGTTATTACCCGTTATAAACTCTTTTCGGGAAGGTTATAATAAACATGTAATAAAGATATTAAGCTTTTAAAGTAAAGTTTGAAATAAGTTTTTGAAATGACCCTTGGGGTTATTTTCATTGAAGTTTTAATCTAAGTCATATTGTCTAAGACGAGGGTAAGAGGGGAGTTGTACAATCCAAGCAGTGGATATAAAGCCACTGGAGTAACGACGATTGCTCAAGAGGTCGGGAGGCGACGATCGCCCGAAAGGGACTAAAGTAGTCCCATATAGACAATGCTTAGTAAGAAGAGGTTTTGCTTATAATGTTATGTATAACTCTTTTATACTTAATGATTATTTGCGCAGAAGATGGGTCCTGGAGGCCCAAGGTAATTTAGAGTATTAAATGATTTTTTAATACTAATGGTTTAAATGTTATGTTTGATATAATCCTGTTACGTTTTATATTAAACAAAGAAGGGACCGTTAGGTCCAACTATTTGAAGTAACCTTTCCAGGTTAAGGTGAAACTGTAAATATGTAGAACTCACCAGCATAAGTTGGCCTTTTAAAGCATGTATATTAGGTGAGGTTAAAGATCTGAGCATCACAGGGAAAGGCTCATGTTTGAACGGAGTAGATAGGCAAGTTATTAGAAGAAGGCTATACAGGCGTGCTGGCTTAAGTAATGTAGACGCCTGGCTTAAGTAATGTAGATAGATGCATATCTATTAATCGTTATCGTTTATAGTTATAGTTAACCGTTATAGTAGTTTTATCTTACTTGTGCTTGGCATTATAAATAAATAAAAAGTTTTAAATTTCCCATGCTTTAGTTATCTCTGTTATACCTTGTGTTCATGAGTAAATCCGATACGTGACCCCTTCTGGAGCCAAGTCTGGGAGTGGGCGTCACACTACGCAGGAACATCAAAATAGGCACTCAGGCGCTGCACAAATGGAACCCACCGCAACTCTCCTCGCCGCACCACTCTTTTCTCTCTATGTCCCTCTAAAACAACTCCCTACCTTTTTTATTATTATATTATTAATAAATTATAGGGGAGTGTGAAATAGGTATTACAAATGAAATATGAGATAGGGAAGTAGGGAAATAGGGAAATAAGGAGAAAGTGTGAGGGGATCTGACACTGAGGTGACAAAAAAATCAAGAATGTGAAGTGTGGGGCGACCTTTACTCTTAACCTAATGGTATGTTTAAGAGTTAGAGTGCTGAATGCTTTCTCAAAATTGAAACTTGTGTAAATTACGACATTCGTCCCGTGGTTTGTACGAATTTCAGGTTTAGTCCCTAGCTTTTAAAAAATTACGGCTACAGTCCAGAGGTCTCCACTTTTGTTACGCCTATGGTCCTTCCGTCTAACAGGCGTTAAAATTTCCAGTTAATTATTTTAAAATGACAACTCCACTCAAATAAATTTTTTATTTAACGCATTAAAACCATACAACTCGAAAGGGAAACACGCACGACTTCAAGTCATCATGCAGAGAAGACGGGCAACAAGCTGCGCCTCCAGCCCCTTTTATTTCAAATAAAATTACCCCAACCACCTTCTTCTTCAACCGTCTTCTCCGGTGACCTTCTTCTTCAACCGTTTTCTTCGCCGACCTGCAATAATTTCAGGCTTCAAGAAATTTAACCCAAATTTCATCAAGATACCCATTTATTCTCAATCAAATTTAATTCAAATCTCATACGTATGAACAAAATACGTTCTAGAAATTTTCGATTCACTCTGAACTCAACTTAATCATGAAATTTATGATGGAGAAAGGCTTAAAACAGAACCTAACCAAATGTTTTTTAAACGCGGACGAAGATCGATGCTCAAGTTCATACATTGTATGTGTGAAAAATCCCAAATCTATTTTTTTAGGAAAGCCTACTAACTGTGACTAAGAAAGTTTGTACCAAAGCTGACTAATAAGTATTGTAGTGGCATCGCCATCATCTATTTTGTTTTGCGGACATAAGTCATCGCGGCTTTGCCTCCCCCGTGTCCTCTCGGGATCACGGTCAGATAGGCTGATATTGTACCTCCGTGCACCTCCAGTGTCACGAGGCAGAGTTTGTCAAACTCCAGTAGATCTACCCAACATCCCCTCGCTTTACAATTAATGGCACAATTAAGTTGAGGACTTTTTCAGTTAAAAGGCAATCCTTAGAGATCATGTGATATCATGTGGTTTAGACTTTAACCTACACTACCCATATTAAAACGGTTTACCGGATTCTCATGAATCTCCAAAATGTTTTCAGTTTCGTTTCAGAAATAGTTTGTTTAAGTTCCACAAGTGTTTCCCATAAAACACTTCAAGTTCATCAAAGAGGTGCATGGACTTATAAGGTTTCGAGTTCATAAAAGAGGTGCGTAGCACTCATAAGGTTGTCAGCATTGTTTTTCATCAAGTTATTCAGTGTGTCCCAAACGGGCTCACAGTAAACGGGTTAGTGACACTCACCTTTGGTTGCACTGCTACACTTGCTTAATAATCCAAGTATTGTTTGCTTAACGAAGACCTAAGAACACGTTTAGGTCTTAAGTATTAGTTTTGTGTCTAATATTTAACTTACGTCACTATGGCCCATAACATAGCACGTTGGAACTATGACACGACATACCGACACACGACACCGATGGTTGATCATAAAACGAGGGTTCACATATCTCAGAAATCAAAGCATGTTTCATTATTGCATAATCATGTAAGTCATGGCATAACATTCAAATAAGTTGCACAAGTTTGGGTTTTGGTCTTGGCTCAGTTTCGCTACATAGTTTCGCTACGCAGTTTCGCTATGTGCACGGGCAACACTTTCGCTAGGGAATACCCGATGACACAGTTTCGCTAGCTAGTTTCGCTCGAAACTGATGACACAGTTTCGCTAGCATAGCTTCGCTCGAAACTGGTTTGAACTTTCGTTCAGGGACAAGGTCTATGGTTGTTTCTCTCGGTAGTTTCGTTACTTAGTTTCACCGGCGACACTATAGTTTCGCTACATAGTATCGCTGTATGAATATTCAAACAGTTTCGCTTCATAGTTTCGCCTAATGAATGCATAGTTTCGCTAGTCGTGAAAAAAAACTCGTTTTTAAGACCAAAAATCAATCTAACAGCTTCCATACAACATGTAATTCAATATCTAGCATGCATAAACATTTACCAACATCACATAGGCAATTTTAACACCTTAAACATGAGTTTTCATCATCAAATCACCAAAAACACCTCAAAGCTCATTTTTAGCACAAAGTTAACCTAACTAGC
>JBCNJP010003574.1:0-28810 GCA_039602395.1 Deinandra increscens subsp. villosa | reverse complement strand
AACATTTTATATACGTTAGAAAGAAAATTTCTTTTTACTAGCAGAACTCAGTCCGTTACAAATAAAAGTATTACATTTTTAGTTCTACTAATACTTGTAGCCTGCCTTTGGTGTTCAAGCTTTAGAATTTTAAGCTTTGGAATTTTAGTAATGCATTTTTAGCCATTTTTTTCTCTTATATTAAGCCTTAAATTTTGTTTAATTGATTATTTAAGAGAATTAAAATAAAAACCGGTTTTTTTTTACAAACCGGTTCAACCCAAACCGGTTTCAAACTGAACTGATTCAGTTCTATAGGTTTGAGGTCTTGTTGCTTCAAACTGGTTTGTAACCCGAACCGATTTTGACCAAACCGGTTCTGACCAAAGTTGACCAAACCGGTTTCGATTTACAACCCGAACCGGTTTGGAAAAAAACCGGTTTTGTACACCTCTACCTATTGTCAACCAAAGTTTCAACTATTAAAATAGATGTATTATTTATTTAAAGTCAAGTTACTTTTAAATAATTAACAAATTTAAACTCAAGGAAGTGTTAGAATAATAGAATGTGTTGGCGTTAATTTGACCTTTTAAACGGGAGTTGGAATACCAACTCTATAGATGTTGAAATGGCTCAAGACTCAACGCTAAAGATCTTAAATTGACTCGTAAACCTCGAATTATTCACAAACCAAACAGAGCTCGACTTGACTCGTTTACAAACCAAATTTAACACGAGCCGATTTTGCTCGGCTCGTTCACAACTAACCTAACTCGTAATGTAATTTATGCACTCATAAATTATAAAACAAAAGGTAAATTTTTACTAAAACATCAACATAAATACAAATTTCACATAACCACAATTACAAACTCATAACTGTATCAACAATTCAACAAACCAAGACTAACAAATTGGAAGGGGAACACCATCCCACCCTTCAACACACTCCAACAACGGGTCAATAATCTCACCCTTACAAATCGCCGTGAACACCTTATCAAACTCCTCCCCCGGCGAACCCGCCTTCTCTCCGGTCAGATACGCCCCTCCGACCTCCTTCCTCACGAACCGGTACAGCGGGTACGACCTACACGCCATGATCCGGTTCGGAATCGACAACGAACCGCTCTCAAACGCGGCCCGAACCTCCTCCACCTCCTTCGGCAACACCGCTTTTAGTTCGGTTTCAAACTCGCCTATCTTTTGGAAAATCGAGGTGTTCACGCTCCGCTCGGTTTCACCGTTGTTTTTTAAAGCGTGATCGACCAACACGCGTCGGAGCTTCTCCATCAACGGGTACGTGGCGAGGCACGGGTCGTCGATGTAGGTGTAGACGTACTCTCGGTCCACCGCGCTAAGGAGGTCTTTTTCGCAGAATCTTGACGGGTGGAGCTCGCCATTGACGCCTATGGTTAGCACCTTTTTCGCTACCTGGCTTACGGTGTTCTTCACCGTGGCTTTCAAGTTCTCTTCCAAATGTCGTAAGTCGATCGCCTGGCATAAGGCGACCAAGTACGTCGATGACATGAGCTTTAAGATCTCGACCGCCTCGCCGGTCTTTCGGGCCGAAATCAAACCCAAAGAGTTAACATCTTGGTTATGTTGTTCCGCGCTTTGGACATGGTTCGTAACCGGATTCGCAAGAAACTGGAGCTCCGAACAATACGAAGCCATAGCGATCTCCGCACCTTTGAACCCGTAATCCAAGCTTGGATTACGCCCGCCCGTGAGGTTCGAAGGTAACCCATTGTTGTAAAAGTCATTTACCAGCTCGGAAAACTGTGCGAACATCAGTTTTCCGATTGCTGCGATGGACAACCGCGTGTTGTCCATCGAGACCCCGATCGGGGTGCCTTGAAAGTTGCCACCGTGCAACGCTTTGTTACGTGAGACGTCGATTAACGGGTTGTCGTTAACCGAGTTGATCTCGCGTTCGATCATTTTCGTCGCAGATCGAATCACTTCGATCTGCGGGCCGAGCCATTGCGGCGAGGTGCGGAGGGCGTAACGGTCTTGTTTCGGTTTCTGTAACGGGTCGGTTTCGTGGACCTTTTGCGCGGCGTTAACAAAATCGCTTCCGGCGAGAATGTGTTCCATGATGGCTGCCGCCTCGATTTGGCCGGGGTGATGCTTCAGTTTGTGGGTCAAATGGTCAGTAAACTCCGGCTTCCCCTGCATAACTTCGGCGAAAATTGCCGATAAAACTTCCGACAACAATGCAAGAACATTAGCTTCAAAAAGCACCATGGACGCCATCCCGGAGCCAACCGCGGTGCCGTTGACCATCGCCAAACCTTCTTTAGGCTGCAACTCGAAGAATCCACCGGTGATACCGGCGGTTGAAAACGCGGTTTCCGCATTTAAAATCTCTCCGGCCGGGCCAACCGCCTTAGAATTGGCGCCGGCCTGTGAGAAGACCCGCAATATAGGACAACGGGACAAGGTCCCCAGACGCGGTGATGGTCCCACGGAGCGGTAAAACCGGAGTAACCTTACTATTTAAAAACTTCGTGATTGCTTCCAGGATCTCGAACCGGATCCCGGAGTAACCCTGGAGGAGCGTGTTGATTCTGACAAGCATCGCCGCGCGTGTGGCAGAACGCGTCAGCGTGTGGGCAAATTCCGTTACCCGATTCCCGAATATTCCCGCGTTCAAAAATCTAATAAGCTCTTTTTGCAAAGCACCACCTTCTTTCGTTCTCCGATGACTCGTAGCCCCGAATCCCGTGGTCACCCCGTAACTATCCGTACCTTTACTCAAACTCTCCATCACCCACTCGCTACTCGCATTCACGCCTTCCCTCGCACTCTCCGACAGCTCCACCGTCACATCGCCGCCGGCGGCGATCGCGGCGACCTGCGCCACCGTCAACGTCTCACCGCCGAGCTTCACGGCGGGGTTTCGGAACCCCGCCACCATCCGCTTCACCTCATCGAGGTGGCTCCCCTTCAACGCCTCGGCCGCCAAACCCCAGTTCAACGGATCACCTTTCAAAGAGTAGTAACCTCCAGTTTGTTTTCCGTTGGTTCCGATACTACCCATTTTTATAAAAACTATAAAAATGTATAAAAGAAAGAAAAGACTAGAGAGAGAAAGCGGTTTTGATTTGGTGAGGAGGAGAAAACAATGTGGTATATATATAGATACAAATTATGAAATTATGTAATGTGTTTTTTTTTGTTTTTTATTTTTTGTATTTTTTTGTATTTTTTTGGTAGGTGAGGGAAAAGGGTGTTTCTAATATTTGAAGGGGGGTTGGTGAGAAGACAATGGGTTGGTTGAAGTATAATACTATCCGTTGGATCTTTAGATTATGGGCGGTCAGGATGTTGGGCGTAGGCTAGTTATCCAACGCTACTCCCTACCTGATCCGACCCCGTTGGATCACTATTTCGCGTGGACGTAATCAAGGTTAAACAGCGAGTAAAACCTGATTCTATGAAAAACATGAAAACGTCACGTAAATCGAAAATCCTAAACAAGGTACGCACGTAATTAAAAGGTATTTTAGTATTTATTAATTGGGCGGGGAGGATAATAGTTAAGATTGAGTAGAAGTTTAAAAATGGTATGATATTTTTTTTATTTTTTTTTAACGGTAAATTTGAGTTACTGTCGGGGATATTAAGTTGTTTTTTTACTGCTAGAGGCCTGTTTATTCATTTAGTAACTACGTTTCATGATTTTTTAGCTTGTTTGACAATATGAACTTAAGATGATTGATTTAATAAAGATATCCCCTAAAATTGAGAGAAAACAACAATTTCACATATGTGTGACCATCATAAAGTTCAACTTAATATCCAAACGACAAGCATTAGTGTACAAATTGTATCAACTATAGTAAAATAACAATAGTTTTTAGTATTTACATAACCAAACTTCGAATAGATGCTTCACTTAACAATTTTCTGAAATCTGGAATTCAAAATAGTGAAAAAAATCGCTAGATTCAGATCATTTGGATCATCACTGCCGGTTCAATCAATTCTGTCAACAATATCAGATCATTTGATGGAAAACAAAAGGCTCTGATAATGTATCATCACGGCCCACAATATCAGATCATTTGATGGAAAACAGAAAACTCAAATAATGTATCATCACATCCGTTAGGTTCAGATCATGTAGATCATTATGACACCAATCATTTCGAGCGTGTCAAGTACATCATATAGCCGAAAGGAACAAACCGAAGTATCACCTGGTTCGGAAGCAACATAACTACATAATCATTTCAGATCAGATTGTTAAAAAATAAAAACAAAACCTAGTTCAATCAAAGCAACAATCACCACAACCAATAGGTTCTGATTATGAACATCATATGAAACCATCGAAGCAAGCCAACAACATAAATCGATGAAGAGACAAAAAGATTGCTCAATGTACTACCCAATTAACAAATACGACCCTAAGTTTGATATTGTTTTAACAATAACTTTTTTAACCACTTGTTAATTATGAGACCTGAACCCTACTTGTTCAGAACTACACATTTCTAATCACCAGTGATTCAATACACGTTCGATATTAGATTGTTTTTTTTTATATAAAAAAAACATAAAAAGACATGCATTTGCATTTACTCTAGGCTTTAAAGAACAATCCGAACCTCGCTTATCTTGTTGGTAGACTCGAGTTTTCAATGTCATACGTGTGGCGACCACCTCAAAAATTAAGGTTGTGAGTTGGCGTTATTTAGTTGACAAATGGTCTGAAACTTGGGTACCTGGCGGATCCATCATCATTATTTAGCGCTCACGGTATCTACTCTTTGTCGGGAATATTCGCCGCCGATCGCCACTGATAACCACCCTTAATTCTGTTTTATATCTTCAGATCACTTATACCACCGTCTCGTTGAAATAAATGAGATTTTATCCCGTTTCATATCCACATATATATATCAAATTAAATGTGAGTTAGTCATTATCTACTAGTAAGAGTGGCGGAACTTGAGCAAAAACTCAGAGGCAGTCGGATTTATTATATAACATTTTTTTATAGGTACAGGTAAAAGTTAACACTACGAAGCAAAAATAAGGGGGTCTGAGCCCTACCAGGCTCTAAAGGAAGCTTCGCCTGTCGGGGTTTAAGCTTGGCTTGTTTAGAATTTTATTTTTAAAACTCGAGTTCGGATCGTTTATTATTAGATTGTATTTCTATATTCTTTATAACTTTTAAGTTTTATATATAACATAAACGTAATACATATTATTTAATTATTTTATAATAATTTTATACATATATATCAATAATTATTGTTCTAAATATAGATTTAATAAATCAAATAAAAATTATATAAATGAAAGGATTGTTAAGGTCCACGCCCGGCTTGAGCTCAATATGTAAACGTAGGGATCTAACTCATTAATTAAACGATGTCATATTTAAGAGCTTGAGTTCATTTAAGCTCAGCTTGTTTGAGCTTTTTAACGATCCGATCTCGAGTAACTCACAAGATGACTTGACTCGTTTACACATCTATATACGACTTAAGCATGTGCAGGTTATGTATATAAGTGTAATTTGTTTATTATTTTTTTATTTATTCCAAAGAGTAAGAAATAAACATTGCATTTTTATAGTTGTCTTTTATTCAAAATTCGATAATGCTAATACAAGTTGCCGCATAAATTTAACACTCATGTTTCACATGAGATGTGAACCTATTTCTAAAAACATGGATGGAAATTTAATCGGAGACCCATAACTAAACATAAAATCAATAAAAGAGACCTAAACTTGAAACACTTGCTAGTTTATTTTTTTCTTTCCCGGTCAGAGAAGGTGATTTCAATCGAAGCAATGAAACTTGTGCAGAAGTTAAATTTGAGATCTAACAATATATGAAAGCAGAAATTGTCGTGAGGAGTACGGCCCATCCCACTATTTCAGCCCAATACCAATATACAACCGGCCCAATACAAACACTTAGATATAGGAAATTTCAATTTATTGAAGACTAAAGAATTTCGAAGTTTTCACACGATGAGATATATATCACTTGCCTGCAGTTAGCAGGTATACAGATTTGAATCTTGAGTAGTAGTTAAATGCAACAAAATTAACAAAATCTTACAAAAACAATCAAACAAGTTTACATCTTTAACATATCTTTAACATATAGGAAGTGGTGCACCATTCCATCCTTGAACACATTCCAACAGCGGATCGATAAGTTGACCGTTCGACATGGCCGTAAACACCTTGTCGAACTCTTCCCCGGGTGACGTCACCTTCTCGCCGGTCAAGTACTCCCCCGCGAGCCCCTCCCTGACAAACCGGTACAACGGGTACGATCTACACGCCTTGATCCTGTTCGGAATGGACAATGTACCATTCTCGAACGCGATTCTCACACCTTCTACTTCCTTAGGCAAAATCGCCTTCAACTCGGCTTCAAAAGCCGCGATTTTTTGGAAAATCGAGGTGTCTATGTTCTTCTCGGTTTCACCGTTGGTCAAGGCGTGATCAACGAGGACTTGTCGTAGCTTTTGCATTAACGGGTATGTGGCGAGACATGGGTCGTCGATGTAGGCGAAGACATACTCACGGTCAATGTAACAACCCAAAACCCGAACGAATATTTTATTCGTAAATAAATGGGACGGGACGTTAGTCCAAAACTCAACCATTTATGTAAACATGAGGTTAAAATATAAGATAGATAAAATGAGGTCTATTTTAAATAAATCCCAAAGTTATGGGTGGTTTTAGCCAAAATTTCCTTAAAGAGTGATTAAGGGGTAAAAAGTGCAACTAAAAGGACCTAATATGTAATTACCTAAAAGAGGAATTAGTCAAAATAGAAGGGAAGAAGGGGGAGGTCGTGATTCACGACCTGGACATCGACCCCATCCTCCTACTTCTTCTTCTTCCCTAAATTCTGCAATCAAGAGGCCTCAAGTTGCGATTTTTGGCTAGAAACTTGGAATTGGAAGTGTGCTTCTTCCTCTAATTCCATCCTTGAAGCAAGTAAGTACAAACCCCTCTATGGTGCATGCATAGGTCACGAAATTAGGGCCTTGAATCTGCAAATTTATGATGTTATATGAATCCCATGATGTTAGAGAACTTATATGTGGCATAAATTTCTAATTTGGTCAACAATTTGTGAAGTAGTCACCAATTGCATGTTCTTGAACTTTCATGTCGAGTGACTACATATGAAGTTGGTGAAATTGCTTACTATGCTTGAATTCTTGTATGAAATTGATGCTAGATGATGAATAGATGATGGGTTGGTGATGGATTTCACCAAACCTATGTTAAATAGTAAATTGGGAGGTTCATGGGGTTGGGTTACATGTGTGCATATATGTATGCACACAAGGTGTTTGATGAAATGCCTAACCTAGATGAAATGTTGAAGTTCATGACTAGATGTAAGAATGATATATTACTTACAATCATGAAATAAGAATGTGCTTGATATGTGGAATCCATGCTTATAAAGTGTGTTAAATGAGATGGTATAAAACCATGAAAATGTTAAGAACCTAGTTGTGGGGCTGTTTGGAAGGGGCGTATAAGATCACTCGTATGTCCGTTTGGGATGTATGATATACGGTTGAAAAGCTTGTTCTTAATACTACATTTTGTATTTGAACACCAGAAACTGAATATGTTATATAATGGGTCAAAATGACCCGTTAATATGGTCACTTAATTTTCCAGCATGCTGTTTGGAAAAATAGAATGGTTGCTGTCCTGTTTTTAGAAAAATCGTATAAAATCAACCGTAACTCGGAAAAATGCGTATTTTATATGCTTGGAAAGCTCTATGAGTCTACTACGTTTTATGTTTCAACATGTTGGGTCGATTCAGCTGTTAAAAGGGTCAAATGGTGGCTTGAACAAGGGCTGGACAGCAAGTGCCACCCTAAGATATTTAATGAATTGATGTCGTGAGATGTGAATCGTTAGATTTATATAACTAAATGATTCATGTACTAGAATGTGGAAAATGTGATATATATATATATATATATATATATATATATATATATATATGATGATAATGTTGTCTCACGAACCAAATAGGGAATTGAGTCCACTTTAGGCAAGCAAGCGGAAGCAACTCAAACGGAAACCGGTACTTATGGATAAAGCTCACGAGGTAACATCTATGCTATGTTACATATTTGGTTAATGACTCATATTTGCATTGATGATATAGAATGCATGATTTTATGAAATGTGATAAACTTTCCCTACGAGGCAAGTTGTTGAATTGCGTATAATTACAAAGTTAAATAATTAGAGTTAAGCTCTAAGAAGGTAATGAGTCAAAGAACAATGCATAATTAAATGGTTCATAGGAACCATGGCTAAAAGAATGTATGTCATTAGCGGTAAATGAATTGTAGGATTCATGCTAATGGGTTAAACGGGTCGAACGAATCGGAAGGATTCATCGTAATGGGTCAAAGAATAAAAGTTACTAATTGATTCATAGAGACCATAATAATGGCTAAATGAGTAATTGATTGATAATGGTTTGTAGGAACCAAATGCATGTGTAACATTATTTATGTTACATGAAGTAGTTAAGTACATGCGTATTTACAATTTAAGGAAATAAACTATGAATTATGAGTATGGGTGACGAACGGTTCTAGGAACCGTGAAGCCCAAAGTCAAGGGTTCTCCAATGACCAATTTGACCATAGGGAAGATTCGGATGAATCATGTAGTGAACAAAAGTTGCGGAGGCGAAAATGGGCTTATAGAGTCCATGCCAAGTAACAAGAGAAAAAGGAATCGTAAATGGTTATAGAACCATAGATTCCAAGGCTAATATGTGGTCAAATTGGGCATTGGAGTAAACCAAAGGCAAGGACCCGCCTTAACGGGTCAGATGGGTACAATAACCCAAAAGTGGTTGAATGAATAGATACCAACTCCCTAAAGGCTATTTGATGCATAAATAGGCTGTCACATGAGTTTAGGATCATAATCCTTTAAAACTGTGTTATTTCCAATAAGTAACAAGCACACGAAGTGCGTAGAACCCATAAAGGTTTAAATGACATAATTAGCTTATGGAATTGATTTGTTATACATGTTTGCCAATGGATTACGGTAAAATTAGCTTGCAATAAGGACAGGTCATTGGCAATAAAGCTATGGGTGTTCTAATGGGTCAAACGGGTTGGTTGAACCCGCATATGCAAAGTTTGAATTCGCCTTGAATAAGGTATGTTGATGTGTATGAAAACATGTTTTAGAAGTGTTTTGTGAGTGTTAAAACACTTGAAAAATGATGGAAATCCGGTTGGTGAAATCTGGTAGAAAACAGGGGAAAGAAAGCCAAAATTTGGCTAAGTATGGAACTGGCCGAAAATAGCCAATATTCTGTCAAAAATGGTCCAGGGCGTACCGCCCAGGAATTATTAATTCTGGGCGTACCGCCCCAGAGTGAAAAACCAAATTTTATTGTTTTTCTTCATTATTTGATATTGTAATAAATGGTTATGCAATAGAAGCTCACTATTGAAAGTGAGTATGTTGCAGGTAAAGGGAAAGCCTAGTGGATGCTCATCAAAGACTACGAAGAACCGATCACATCGAGAACGAACGACCCGTCTTGTATTTATGGTGAGAAGAACTTATATATAAGTCGAAGATCACATTTGGATGTCAAACCAACAATAAGTAAATTTTGTAAATGTAAACCACTATGGTGGCATCTTATGATTACAAATCATATGTTTTGTAAAGAAATTTTCTGGGACCAAATTTTTAACGTTATAATGTGTAAGTTTGGCATCAAATTGTATACGGGTGTTACAATTTGGTATCAGAGCCATGGTTTGAGAGAATTAAGTACTCGGAGAGTACTTGAACTCAAACCTTGAGCTCAAGGGATCGGGGAAAAGTGATCGGTTCAAGTTTGATGAAGCGTCTGGGCAAGGTACATAACCTTCAAATTGATTATCGATAATTGCATTTGAATATGAATGATTGTTCTTATATGCCTGTAAAGGCAGAGTTATTAGCTATCACTCGGGGAGACGCACGGGGAGGTGTTTCTCACACCTGAACCGGGAAGTGCGTGAGTGAAGTGTCCCAGGTAGAAACGGGGTAATGCTACGGCTAGAAACCTCGTATAAACCTGTGGGGGAGATATTGGCTATGACCAATATAATATATGTGTGAGTAGAAGTGTCCCAGGTAGAAGCGGGGTAATGCTACGGCTAGAAACCTCGTATAAACCTGTGGGGAAGGGATATTGGCTATGACCAATATGATGTATAAAAACCTTGCTGCGGTAAGGGTAGATAAAAGCTGTTGAGCTAATGAAAAACTTTCAATTCTGTAGATCAATGACGGGCCATGATGGCGGTGATCTTACAGGGAAACAAAGAAAGGAGGCTTTGAGAGCCCAAATATCAATGAGGCAGGTAGAAACGGGGTAAAGCCTAGGCGAGAAACCTCGTATAAACCTGTGGAAAATTATTGGCCATGACCGATAAAACTTAGAAAACCTTGTCATGGGCAAGGGAAATTTGAAATTGATAAGTACTTCTTGAATCCTACTATATTAGGATCATGTTATTGTCTTTGTAAGAACCATATAATTGCTAAGCATGATACAACGGGTGAGAAAAAGGTTCTAGGGAGCCTCCACCATGTATCATGTGGTACTCGATCATAAATGGTTCATCGGAACCATAGGTCATAAATGAGATGAAAATTTCATCAAGGTAACAAGATAGCATTGTGACAAGTAATGTGCAATGTAGTATCTTGAATAGAAATATGTAACAAGATAGCATTGTGATATATAATTCGGCAATGTTGTATCTTGAAACATGCGAATAGTTATGTTCATATGGGTAACCTTGCTATAGGTAAGGAAAACCCTAAAGGTGGTCAAATGTGACATGTTGATTTTGCAGGAAAATTGTACCCAAGCAAGTGGATGGATGATGACACATACGACTCCAAAATGCATTGGGCTAGGACTTGAATGCATAATGGGCATGTGCTAAGGTACAACCAGGTGGGACTACCCAACCTGGGTTACACTTTGATAAATAGTAATACATACAAATGTGTCTAAATTAAGTCGAAATTAAGAGGTCTGGACCCATGAGGTCATAATTTGAAATTGAAATAGAAATATAAATGAAATGGAAATTGGTGAAGAACGACTCTGTAGGAGCCGTGAAGCCAATATAATGAAATGGAAATATGGTGAAGAACGACTCTGTAGGAGTCGTGAAGCCAATATAATGAAATGGAAATTGGTGAAGAACGACTCTGTAGGAGTCGTGAAGCCAATATAATGAATGGGTAATGGGTGAAAGAACGACTCTGTAAGAGCCGTGAAACCAATGTTATGAATGTGATAATTGGTGAAGAACAACCCAAGGGGGGGTCGTGAAGCCAATAATTTGAAACAAGGTTACTTTTGGGACATCTTTGGATGTACAAAGGTTGAACCTTATATGGAAGTGTCATAAACGAAAGATTACCGAATAACCATGGAAATAATGAGTCGAAATGATCATATGTTCTAATTGACAAAACCGTTAAGACGGTTGAATCAGGTTTATTATGCGACATCATAAATGGTTAAAAGATGTCGAATTTATATAATGTGATTGACTTTAAAGTGACTCGGGATAAACCCAAGTCTAGAATTGATTAAAAATATGAAATGGAAAATAAGAGTAGGGGGAAACTGGTTATTGCATATGCTAGAAAACCCGTAACCCTATGAAATGACTAGACGTTTAACAAAAGGTAAGAAGTAACCTCGTTAAACGCAGTAAAACTCATGTTGTTGAGTCATGTTTATTCCCGCGTAAGTTTTGTATAACTAATAGGGAATTGAAGCTATTAGGTGGGTGATCGACCCAACTTCTTGGGTGAGACCCACAAGCATAGATGATTGTGAAGTAGGGAGGACGCTGAAAGAGACCGTCCCCGAAGATGCACAGAGGATTGCTATGCAAGTAAGTATCCTCAAAATTTTCCAAATAAATGTTGGAATGTAATATGAACAAGTAATTGTTCGTAAGAACCATAACCACAGATTAATGGGTAACCGGATGATAAACAATTCATAGGAATTGTGACAATAGTGATAAGGCAAGACGGACTAAGTCTTGCTAAACGTCATATTGATATGAAATAGCTAAATGACTCTTAGGAGCCATGGCTTGATTAAAACGTGTATACTGATGTGCAAATGATTAAAAGGAATCATAATTAATGTGGTAAATGTTAAAGGCTAGTATATGAGCCAAGAATTGATTTAATGGTACGACACATCGTATTGTAATAGATGGAATGGTGTAATTCTAAAAAGGATTATGGGATGGTATAAATGGCTTTTAGAGTCATAGGAACCATCCAATAAAATGTGCTATATTATCGAACAAGAAAGGTAAATGGCAAGTGACATGTTAAACACTTGCAACTATTGTTCTACTGCTTAATATGTGTAGTTACAGATAGACTGTACAAGGACACAACTAGCAGGAAAGCCGCGGGACTAAATTCCGACTAGGATTACCGTCAAGGTAAACATGAGCAAGAAAGTTGTATACGCGGATTGTGATGACACTAAGGTACGATGTTAATTACATTAACGTTTGAACCTCTTACGAAGAGGGTGATTAATTGAAATCTTGATTTTTTTATCAACAAGGTTATGACATTGGTCATTAAAAACCTTGACCCTAACTGACACATGGAGTTATAAACTGTGAACTCCTAGACGCGTAAAATGGGGAAGATAAAGATTAACAAAAAGTTATCTTACTAGTACTACCCTACGAGGCGAGTAAAAACAAGAAATAAAACTTGTCATATGATGACTAATTCGGAATTGATAAATGTAACAACTCAAACCCGTTTGGTCAAGTTCCCGGGATTATGAGGGACGTTGAGGATGACCATAAAATGGCCATAAAATTCGGACATGGAGTGGTCCATACCGAATGCTAAATAGAAATGGTGACATATTGGGTACATATTTATATGTGTGTCTAAATATGTGCACACTGTGATTTTTACGTGTAACCATGAAATATAAGGTTACCGGTGCAACCGCAGTCTTTATAAAGGCTAAGGTAATGTCCTTAGGTGACTAAGACCGGGAATAGGTTTCGGGGACGAAACCTTCTTTAAGGGGGGTAGATTTGTAACAACCCAAAACCCGAACGAATATTTTATTCGTAAATAAATGGGACGGGACGTTAGTCCAAAACTCAACCATTTATGTAAACATGAGGTTAAAATATAAGATAGATAAAATGAGGTCTATTTTAAATAAATCCCAAAGTTATGGGTGGTTTTAGCCAAAATTTCCTTAAAGAGTGATTAAGGGGTAAAAAGTGCAACTAAAAGGACCTAATATGTAATTACCTAAAAGAGGAATTAGTCAAAATAGAAGGGAAGAAGGGGGAGGTCGTGATTCACGACCTGGACATCGACCCCATCCTCCTACTTCTTCTTCTTCCCCAAATTCTGCAATCAAGAGGCCTCAAGTTGCGATTTTTGGCTAGAAACTTGGAATTGGAAGTGTGCTTCTTCCTCTAATTCCATCCTTGAAGCAAGTAAGTACAAACCCCTCTATGGTGCATGCATAGGTCACGAAATTAGGGCCTTGAATCTGCAAATTTATGATGTTATATGAATCCCATGATGTTAGAGAACTTATATGTGGCATAAATTTCTAATTTGGTCAACAATTTGTGAAGTAGTCACCAATTGCATGTTCTTGAACTTTCATGTCGAGTGACTACATATGAAGTTGGTGAAATTGCTTACTATGCTTGAATTCTTGTATGAAATTGATGCTAGATGATGAATAGATGATGGGTTGGTGATGGATTTCACCAAACCTATGTTAAATAGTTAATTGGGAGGTTCATGGGGTTGGGTTACATGTGTGCATATATGTATGCACACAAGGTGTTTGATGAAATGCCTAACCTAGATGAAATGTTGAAGTTCATGACTAGATGTAAGAATGATATATTACTTACAATCATGAAATAAGAATGTGCTTGATATGTGGAATCCATGCTTATAAAGTGTGTTAAATGAGATGGTATAAAACCATGAAAATGTTAAGAACCTAGTTGTGGGGCTGTTTGGAAGGGGCGTATAAGATCACTCGTATGTCCGTTTGGGATGTATGATATACGGTTGAAAATCTTGTTCTTAATCCTACATTTTGTATTTGAACACCAGAAACTGAATATGTTATATAATGGGTCAAAATGACCCGTTAATATGGTCACTTAATTTTCCAGCATGCTGTTTGGAAAAATAGAATGGTTGCTGTCCTGTTTTTAGAAAAATCGTATAAAATCAACCGTAACTCGGAAAAATGCGTATTTTATATGCTTGGAAAGCTCTATGAGTCTACTACGTTTTATGTTTCAACATGTTGGGTCGATTCAGCTGTTAAAAGGGTCAAATGGTGGCTTGAACAAGGGCTGGACAGCGAGTGCCACCCTAAGATATTTAATGAATTGATGTCGTGAGATGTGAATCGTTAGATTTATATAACTAAATGATTCATGTACTAGAATGTGGAAAATGTGATATATATATATATATATATATTGATGATTATGTTGTCTCACGAACCAAATAGGGAATTGAGTCCACTTTAGGCAAGCAAGCGGAAGCAACTCAAACGGAAACCGGTACTTATGGATAAAGCTCACGAGGTAACATCTATGCTATGTTACATATTTGGTTAATGACTCATATTTGCATTGATGATATAGAATGCATGATTTTCTGAAATGTGATAAACTTTCCCTACGAGGCAAGTTGTTGAATTGCGTATAATTACAATGTTAAATAATTAGAGTTAAGCTCTAAGAAGGTAATGAGTCAAAGAACAATGCATAATTAAATGGTTCATAGGAACCATGGCTAAAAGAATGTATGTCATTAGCGGTAAATGAATTGTAGGATTCATGCTAATGGGTTAAACGGGTCGAACGAATCGGAAGGATTCATCGTAATGGGTCAAAGAATAAAAGTTACTAATTGATTCATAGAGACCATAATAATGGCTAAATGAGTAATTGATTGATAATGGTTTGTAGGAACCAAATGCATGTGTAACATTATTTATGTTACATGAAGTAGTTAAGTACATGCGTATTTACAATTTAATGAAATAAACTATGAATTATGAGTATGGGTGACGAACGGTTCTTGGAACCGTGAAGCCCAAAGTTAAGGGTTCTCCAATGACCAATTTGACCATAGGGAAGATTCGGATGAATCATGTAGTGAACAAAAGTTGCGGAGGAGAAAATGGGCTTATAGAGTCCATGCCAAGTAACAAGAGAAAAAGGAATCGTAAATGGTTATAGAACCATAGATTCCAAGGCTAATATGTGGTCAAATTGGGCATTGGAGTAAACCAAAGGCAAGGACCCGCCTTAACGGGTCAGATGGGTACAATAACCCAAAAGTGGTTGAATGAATAGATACCAACTCCCTAAAGGCTATTTGATGCATAAATAGGCTGTCACATGAGTTTAGGATCATAATCCTTCAAAACGGTGTTATTTCCAATAAGTAACAAGCACACGAAGTGCGTAGAACCCATAAAGGTTTAAATGACATAATTAGCTTATGGAATTGATTTGTTATACACGTTTGCCAATGGTTTACGGTAAAATTAGCTTGCAATAAGGGCAGGTCATTGGCAATAAAGCTATGGGTGTTCTAATGGGTCAAACGGGTTGGTTGAACCCGCATATGCAAAGTTTGAATTCGCCTTGAATAAGGTATGTTGATGTGTATGAAAACATGTTTTAGAAGTGTTGTGTGAGTGTTAAAACACTTGAAAAATGATGGAAATCCGGTTGGTGAAATCTGGTAGAAAACAGGGGAAAGAAAGCCAAAATTTGGCTAAGTATGGAACTGGCCGAAAATAGCCAATATTCTGTCAAAAATGGTCCAGGGCGTACCGCCAAGAAATTAATAATTCTGGGCGTACCGCCCCAGAGTGAAAAACCAAATTTTATTGTTTTTCTTCATTATTTGATATTGTAATAAATGGTTATGCAATAGAAACTCACTATTGAAAGTGAGTATGTTGCAGGTAAAGGGAAAGCCTAGTGGATGCTCATCAAAGACTATGAAGAACCGATCACATCGAGAACGAACGACCCGTCTTGTATTTATGGTGAGAAGAACTTATATATAAGTCGAAGATCACATTTGGATGTCAAACCAACAATAAGTAAATTTTGTAAATGTAAACCACTATGGTGGCATCTTATGATTACAAATCATATGTTTTGTAAAGAAATTTTCTGGGACCAAATTTTTAACGTTATAATGTGTAAGTTTGGCATCAAATTGTATACGGGTGTTACATATCTGAGCTGACACAGAAATTAACTGAACTGCAACAAAAATATGATGAGCTGCGGGTCAAGTATGATTGCAATCAGGAAAGAAATCAGCGAATGCTCGATGCTGGAAAGGAATTGTCACATGCTGTTGTAACTGGTCAAGTTGGGAAAGATAAAACTGGGTTTGGGTCAGAAAAGTCTGATAAGTCTCTGTCTGCAAACAACATTAGGGGAGCTCGTTTGGACCCCCAAATTCCACTCCGAAGGCCTCCGTTTTCGCGTTTTAAGTTTTTGGCACTATTCCTTGAATAGTACTTTTGCCGTTTTTGCCAATTTTTCAAAATTTTCAGAAGCTGCATATCTAAAGAAAGAAAATGAGTTCAGTGGTTGAAGAAAAGAATATGGTTGAGAACAAGGATGCTTTCGCAGCTGAAGTTGATGAAACTAAGATATGCCCCAATCCTACTTGTGCTCGATTAATTCCTGGCTTAAGACAACTCTGGAAAAATGCTGAAATCGAACTTTTTGATATGCAATGTTCTAGGAGTTCATTTAAAGGTAGGTGGGAAAAGAGTGAAGAGAAAGTAAAAGCCCAAAAACTAGACATTGAGAAATATCAAAAGCTAGCAACGGAGAAGACTATTTTATATGATCGAGCTAGGATTGAGATATCTGAGCTGACACAGAAATTAACTGAACTGCAACAAAAATATGATGAGCTGCGGGTCAAGTATGATTGCAATCAGGAAAGAAATCAGCGAATGCTCGATGCTGGAAAGGAATTGTCACATGCTGTTGTAACTGGTCAAGTTGGGAAAGATAAAACTGGGTTTGGGTCAGAAAAGTCTGATAAGTCTCTGTCTGCAAACAACATTAGGGGAGCTCGTTTGGACCCCCAAATTCCACTCCGAAGGCCTCCGTTTTCGCGTTTTAAGTTTTTGGCACTATTCCTTGAATAGTACTTTTGCCGTTTTTGCCAATTTTTCAAAATTTTCAGAAGCTGCATATCTAAAGAAAGAAAATGAGTTCAGTGGTTGAAGAAAAGAATATGGTTGAGAACAAGGATGCCTTCGCAGCTGAAGTTGATGAAACTAAGATATGCCCCAATCCTACTTGTGCTCGATTAATTCCTGGCTTAAGACAACTCTGGAAAAATGCTGAAATCGAACTTTTTGATATGCAATGTTCTAGGAGTTCATTTAAAGGTAGGTGGGAAAAGAGTGAAGAGAAAGTAAAAGCCCAAAAACTAGACATTGAGAAATATCAAAAGCTAGCAACGGAGAAGACTATTTTATATGATCGAGCTAGGATTGAGATATCTGAGCTGACACAGAAATTAACTGAACTGCAACAAAAATATGATGAGCTGCGGGTCAAGTATGATTGCAATCAGGAAAGAAATCAGCGAATGCTCGATGCTGGAAAGGAATTGTCACATGCTGTTGTAACTGGTCAAGTTGGGAAAGATAAAACTGGGTTTGGGTCAGAAAAGTCTGATAAGTCTCTGTCTGCAAACAACATTAGGGGAGCTCGTTTGGACCCCCAAATTCCACTCCGAAGGCCTCCGTTTTCGCGTTTTAAGTTTTTGGCACTATTCCTTGAATAGTACTTTTGCCGTTTTTGCCAATTTTTCAAAATTTTCAGAAGCTGCATATCTAAAGAAAGAAAATGAGTTCAGTGGTTGAAGAAAAGAATATGGTTGAGAACAAGGATGCTTTCGCAGCTGAAGTTGATGAAACTAAGATATGCCCCAATCCTACTTGTGCTCGATTAATTCCTGGCTTAAGACAACTCTGGAAAAATGCTGAAATCGAACTTTTTGATATGCAATGTTCTAGGAGTTCATTTAAAGGTAGGTGGGAAAAGAGTGAAGAGAAAGTAAAAGCCCAAAAACTAGACATTGAGAAATATCAAAAGCTAGCAACGGAGAAGACTATTTTATATGATCGAGCTAGGATTGAGATATCTGAGCTGACACAGAAATTAACTGAACTGCAACAAAAATATGATGAGCTGCGGGTCAAGTATGATTGCAATCAGGAAAGAAATCAGCGAATGCTCGATGCTGGAAAGGAATTGTCACATGCTGTTGTAACTGGTCAAGTTGGGAAAGATAAAACTGGGTTTGGGTCAGAAAAGTCTGATAAGTCTCTGTCTGCAAACAACATTAGGGGAGCTCGTTTGGACCCCCAAATTCCACTCCGAAGGCCTCCGTTTTCGCGTTTTAAGTTTTTGGCACTATTCCTTGAATAGTACTTTTGCCGTTTTTGCCAATTTTTCAAAATTTTCAGAAGCTGCATATCTAAAGAAAGAAAATGAGTTCAGTGGTTGAAGAAAAGAATATGGTTGAGAACAAGGATGCCTTCGCAGCTGAAGTTGATGAAACTAAGATATGCCCCAATCCTACTTGTGCTCGATTAATTCCTGGCTTAAGACAACTCTGGAAAAATGCTGAAATCGAACTTTTTGATATGCAATGTTCTAGGAGTTCATTTAAAGGTAGGTGGGAAAAGAGTGAAGAGAAAGTAAAAGCCCAAAAACTAGACATTGAGAAATATCAAAAGCTAGCAACGGAGAAGACTATTTTATATGATCGAGCTAGGATTGAGATATCTGAGCTGACACAGAAATTAACTGAACTGCAACAAAAATATGATGAGCTGCGGGTCAAGTATGATTGCAATCAGGAAAGAAATCAGCGAATGCTCGATGCTGGAAAGGAATTGTCACATGCTGTTGTAACTGGTCAAGTTGGGAAAGATAAAACTGGGTTTGGGTCAGAAAAGTCTGATAAGTCTCTGTCTGCAAACAACATTAGGGGAGCTCGTTTGGACCCCCAAATTCCACTCCGAAGGCCTCCGTTTTCGCGTTTTAAGTTTTTGGCACTATTCCTTGAATAGTACTTTTGCCGTTTTTGCCAATTTTTCAAAATTTTCAGAAGCTGCATATCTAAAGAAAGAAAATGAGTTCAGTGGTTGAAGAAAAGAATATGGTTGAGAACAAGGATGCTTTCGCAGCTGAAGTTGATGAAACTAAGATATGCCCCAATCCTACTTGTGCTCGATTAATTCCTGGCTTAAGACAACTCTGGAAAAATGCTGAAATCGAACTTTTTGATATGCAATGTTCTAGGAGTTCATTTAAAGGTAGGTGGGAAAAGAGTGAAGAGAAAGTAAAAGCCCAAAAACTAGACATTGAGAAATATCAAAAGCTAGCAACGGAGAAGACTATTTTATATGATCGAGCTAGGATTGAGATATCTGAGCTGACACAGAAATTAACTGAACTGCAACAAAAATATGATGAGCTGCGGGTCAAGTATGATTGCAATCAGGAAAGAAATCAGCGAATGCTCGATGCTGGAAAGGAATTGTCACATGCTGTTGTAACTGGTCAAGTTGGGAAAGATAAAACTGGGTTTGGGTCAGAAAAGTCTGATAAGTCTCTGTCTGCAAACAACATTAGGGGAGCTCGTTTGGACCCCCAAATTCCACTCCGAAGGCCTCCGTTTTCGCGTTTTAAGTTTTTGGCACTATTCCTTGAATAGTACTTTTGCCGTTTTTGCCAATTTTTCAAAATTTTCAGAAGCTGCATATCTAAAGAAAGAAAATGAGTTCAGTGGTTGAAGAAAAGAATATGGTTGAGAACAAGGATGCTTTCGCAGCTGAAGTTGATGAAACTAAGATATGCCCCAATCCTACTTGTGCTCGATTAATTCCTGGCTTAAGACAACTCTGGAAAAATGCTGAAATCGAACTTTTTGATATGCAATGTTCTAGGAGTTCATTTAAAGGTAGGTGGGAAAAGAGTGAAGAGAAAGTAAAAGCCCAAAAACTAGACATTGAGAAATATCAAAAGCTAGCAACGGAGAAGACTATTTTATATGATCGAGCTAGGATTGAGATATCTGAGCTGACACAGAAATTAACTGAACTGCAACAAAAATATGATGAGCTGCGGGTCAAGTATGATTGCAATCAGGAAAGAAATCAGCGAATGCTCGATGCTGGAAAGGAATTGTCACATGCTGTTGTAACTGGTCAAGTTGGGAAAGATAAAACTGGGTTTGGGTCAGAAAAGTCTGATAAGTCTCTGTCTGCAAACAACATTAGGGGAGCTCGTTTGGACCCCCAAATTCCACTCCGAAGGCCTCCGTTTTCGCGTTTTAAGTTTTTGGCACTATTCCTTGAATAGTACTTTTGCCGTTTTTGCCAATTTTTCAAAATTTTCAGAAGCTGCATATCTAAAGAAAGAAAATGAGTTCAGTGGTTGAAGAAAAGAATATGGTTGAGAACAAGGATGCTTTCGCAGCTGAAGTTGATGAAACTAAGATATGCCCCAATCCTACTTGTGCTCGATTAATTCCTGGCTTAAGACAACTCTGGAAAAATGCTGAAATCGAACTTTTTGATATGCAATGTTCTAGGAGTTCATTTAAAGGTAGGTGGGAAAAGAGTGAAGAGAAAGTAAAAGCCCAAAAACTAGACATTGAGAAATATCAAAAGCTAGCAACGGAGAAGACTATTTTATATGATCGAGCTAGGATTGAGATATCTGAGCTGACACAGAAATTAACTGAACTGCAACAAAAATATGATGAGCTGCGGGTCAAGTATGATTGCAATCAGGAAAGAAATCAGCGAATGCTCGATGCTGGAAAGGAATTGTCACATGCTGTTGTAACTGGTCAAGTTGGGAAAGATAAAACTGGGTTTGGGTCAGAAAAGTCTGATAAGTCTCTGTCTGCAAACAACATTAGGGGAGCTCGTTTGGACCCCCAAATTCCACTCCGAAGGCCTCCGTTTTCGCGTTTTAAGTTTTTGGCACTATTCCTTGAATAGTACTTTTGCCGTTTTTGCCAATTTTTCAAAATTTTCAGAAGCTGCATATCTAAAGAAAGAAAATGAGTTCAGTGGTTGAAGAAAAGAATATGGTTGAGAACAAGGATGCTTTCGCAGCTGAAGTTGATGAAACTAAGATATGCCCCAATCCTACTTGTGCTCGATTAATTCCTGGCTTAAGACAACTCTGGAAAAATGCTGAAATCGAACTTTTTGATATGCAATGTTCTAGGAGTTCATTTAAAGGTAGGTGGGAAAAGAGTGAAGAGAAAGTAAAAGCCCAAAAACTAGACATTGAGAAATATCAAAAGCTAGCAACGGAGAAGACTATTTTATATGATCGAGCTAGGATTGAGATATCTGAGCTGACACAGAAATTAACTGAACTGCAACAAAAATATGATGAGCTGCGGGTCAAGTATGATTGCAATCAGGAAAGAAATCAGCGAATGCTCGATGCTGGAAAGGAATTGTCACATGCTGTTGTAACTGGTCAAGTTGGGAAAGATAAAACTGGGTTTGGGTCAGAAAAGTCTGATAAGTCTCTGTCTGCAAACAACATTAGGGGAGCTCGTTTGGACCCCCAAATTCCACTCCGAAGGCCTCCGTTTTCGCGTTTTAAGTTTTTGGCACTATTCCTTGAATAGTACTTTTGCCGTTTTTGCCAATTTTTCAAAATTTTCAGAAGCTGCATATCTAAAGAAAGAAAATGAGTTCAGTGGTTGAAGAAAAGAATATGGTTGAGAACAAGGATGCTTTCGCAGCTGAAGTTGATGAAACTAAGATATGCCCCAATCCTACTTGTGCTCGATTAATTCCTGGCTTAAGACAACTCTGGAAAAATGCTGAAATCGAACTTTTTGATATGCAATGTTCTAGGAGTTCATTTAAAGGTAGGTGGGAAAAGAGTGAAGAGAAAGTAAAAGCCCAAAAACTAGACATTGAGAAATATCAAAAGCTAGCAACGGAGAAGACTATTTTATATGATCGAGCTAGGATTGAGATATCTGAGCTGACACAGAAATTAACTGAACTGCAACAAAAATATGATGAGCTGCGGGTCAAGTATGATTGCAATCAGGAAAGAAATCAGCGAATGCTCGATGCTGGAAAGGAATTGTCACATGCTGTTGTAACTGGTCAAGTTGGGAAAGATAAAACTGGGTTTGGGTCAGAAAAGTCTGATAAGTCTCTGTCTGCAAACAACATTAGGGGAGCTCGTTTGGACCCCCAAATTCCACTCCGAAGGCCTCCGTTTTCGCGTTTTAAGTTTTTGGCACTATTCCTTGAATAGTACTTTTGCCGTTTTTGCCAATTTTTCAAAATTTTCAGAAGCTGCATATCTAAAGAAAGAAAATGAGTTCAGTGGTTGAAGAAAAGAATATGGTTGAGAACAAGGATGCTTTCGCAGCTGAAGTTGATGAAACTAAGATATGCCCCAATCCTACTTGTGCTCGATTAATTCCTGGCTTAAGACAACTCTGGAAAAATGCTGAAATCGAACTTTTTGATATGCAATGTTCTAGGAGTTCATTTAAAGGTAGGTGGGAAAAGAGTGAAGAGAAAGTAAAAGCCCAAAAACTAGACATTGAGAAATATCAAAAGCTAGCAACGGAGAAGACTATTTTATATGATCGAGCTAGGATTGAGATATCTGAGCTGACACAGAAATTAACTGAACTGCAACAAAAATATGATGAGCTGCGGGTCAAGTATGATTGCAATCAGGAAAGAAATCAGCGAATGCTCGATGCTGGAAAGGAATTGTCACATGCTGTTGTAACTGGTCAAGTTGGGAAAGATAAAACTGGGTTTGGGTCAGAAAAGTCTGATAAGTCTCTGTCTGCAAACAACATTAGGGGAGCTCGTTTGGACCCCCAAATTCCACTCCGAAGGCCTCCGTTTTCGCGTTTTAAGTTTTTGGCACTATTCCTTGAATAGTACTTTTGCCGTTTTTGCCAATTTTTCAAAATTTTCAGAAGCTGCATATCTAAAGAAAGAAAATGAGTTCAGTGGTTGAAGAAAAGAATATGGTTGAGAACAAGGATGCTTTCGCAGCTGAAGTTGATGAAACTAAGATATGCCCCAATCCTACTTGTGCTCGATTAATTCCTGGCTTAAGACAACTCTGGAAAAATGCTGAAATCGAACTTTTTGATATGCAATGTTCTAGGAGTTCATTTAAAGGTAGGTGGGAAAAGAGTGAAGAGAAAGTAAAAGCCCAAAAACTAGACATTGAGAAATATCAAAAGCTAGCAACGGAGAAGACTATTTTATATGATCGAGCTAGGATTGAGATATCTGAGCTGACACAGAAATTAACTGAACTGCAACAAAAATATGATGAGCTGCGGGTCAAGTATGATTGCAATCAGGAAAGAAATCAGCGAATGCTCGATGCTGGAAAGGAATTGTCACATGCTGTTGTAACTGGTCAAGTTGGGAAAGATAAAACTGGGTTTGGGTCAGAAAAGTCTGATAAGTCTCTGTCTGCAAACAACATTAGGGGAGCTCGTTTGGACCCCCAAATTCCACTCCGAAGGCCTCCGTTTTCGCGTTTTAAGTTTTTGGCACTATTCCTTGAATAGTACTTTTGCCGTTTTTGCCAATTTTTCAAAATTTTCAGAAGCTGCATATCTAAAGAAAGAAAATGAGTTCAGTGGTTGAAGAAAAGAATATGGTTGAGAACAAGGATGCTTTCGCAGCTGAAGTTGATGAAACTAAGATATGCCCCAATCCTACTTGTGCTCGATTAATTCCTGGCTTAAGACAACTCTGGAAAAATGCTGAAATCGAACTTTTTGATATGCAATGTTCTAGGAGTTCATTTAAAGGTAGGTGGGAAAAGAGTGAAGAGAAAGTAAAAGCCCAAAAACTAGACATTGAGAAATATCAAAAGCTAGCAACGGAGAAGACTATTTTATATGATCGAGCTAGGATTGAGATATCTGAGCTGACACAGAAATTAACTGAACTGCAACAAAAATATGATGAGCTGCGGGTCAAGTATGATTGCAATCAGGAAAGAAATCAGCGAATGCTCGATGCTGGAAAGGAATTGTCACATGCTGTTGTAACTGGTCAAGTTGGGAAAGATAAAACTGGGTTTGGGTCAGAAAAGTCTGATAAGTCTCTGTCTGCAAACAACATTAGGGGAGCTCGTTTGGACCCCCAAATTCCACTCCGAAGGCCTCCGTTTTCGCGTTTTAAGTTTTTGGCACTATTCCTTGAATAGTACTTTTGCCGTTTTTGCCAATTTTTCAAAATTTTCAGAAGCTGCATATCTAAAGAAAGAAAATGAGTTCAGTGGTTGAAGAAAAGAATATGGTTGAGAACAAGGATGCTTTCGCAGCTGAAGTTGATGAAACTAAGATATGCCCCAATCCTACTTGTGCTCGATTAATTCCTGGCTTAAGACAACTCTGGAAAAATGCTGAAATCGAACTTTTTGATATGCAATGTTCTAGGAGTTCATTTAAAGGTAGGTGGGAAAAGAGTGAAGAGAAAGTAAAAGCCCAAAAACTAGACATTGAGAAATATCAAAAGCTAGCAACGGAGAAGACTATTTTATATGATCGAGCTAGGATTGAGATATCTGAGCTGACACAGAAATTAACTGAACTGCAACAAAAATATGATGAGCTGCGGGTCAAGTATGATTGCAATCAGGAAAGAAATCAGCGAATGCTCGATGCTGGAAAGGAATTGTCACATGCTGTTGTAACTGGTCAAGTTGGGAAAGATAAAACTGGGTTTGGGTCAGAAAAGTCTGATAAGTCTCTGTCTGCAAACAACATTAGGGGAGCTCGTTTGGACCCCCAAATTCCACTCCGAAGGCCTCCGTTTTCGCGTTTTAAGTTTTTGGCACTATTCCTTGAATAGTACTTTTGCCGTTTTTGCCAATTTTTCAAAATTTTCAGAAGCTGCATATCTAAAGAAAGAAAATGAGTTCAGTGGTTGAAGAAAAGAATATGGTTGAGAACAAGGATGCCTTCGCAGCTGAAGTTGATGAAACTAAGATATGCCCCAATCCTACTTGTGCTCGATTAATTCCTGGCTTAAGACAACTCTGGAAAAATGCTGAAATCGAACTTTTTGATATGCAATGTTCTAGGAGTTCATTTAAAGGTAGGTGGGAAAAGAGTGAAGAGAAAGTAAAAGCCCAAAAACTAGACATTGAGAAATATCAAAAGCTAGCAACGGAGAAGACTATTTTATATGATCGAGCTAGGATTGAGATATCTGAGCTGACACAGAAATTAACTGAACTGCAACAAAAATATGATGAGCTGCGGGTCAAGTATGATTGCAATCAGGAAAGAAATCAGCGAATGCTCGATGCTGGAAAGGAATTGTCACATGCTGTTGTAACTGGTCAAGTTGGGAAAGATAAAACTGGGTTTGGGTCAGAAAAGTCTGATAAGTCTCTGTCTGCAAACAACATTAGGGGAGCTCGTTTGGACCCCCAAATTCCACTCCGAAGGCCTCCGTTTTCGCGTTTTAAGTTTTTGGCACTATTCCTTGAATAGTACTTTTGCCGTTTTTGCCAATTTTTCAAAATTTTCAGAAGCTGCATATCTAAAGAAAGAAAATGAGTTCAGTGGTTGAAGAAAAGAATATGGTTGAGAACAAGGATGCTTTCGCAGCTGAAGTTGATGAAACTAAGATATGCCCCAATCCTACTTGTGCTCGATTAATTCCTGGCTTAAGACAACTCTGGAAAAATGCTGAAATCGAACTTTTTGATATGCAATGTTCTAGGAGTTCATTTAAAGGTAGGTGGGAAAAGAGTGAAGAGAAAGTAAAAGCCCAAAAACTAGACATTGAGAAATATCAAAAGCTAGCAACGGAGAAGACTATTTTATATGATCGAGCTAGGATTGAGATATCTGAGCTGACACAGAAATTAACTGAACTGCAACAAAAATATGATGAGCTGCGGGTCAAGTATGATTGCAATCAGGAAAGAAATCAGCGAATGCTCGATGCTGGAAAGGAATTGTCACATGCTGTTGTAACCAGATATTGGATATGACTTGCCATCCTTCTCCTCCAAGTTCAAGGGAATAACTGATGGAGTAATAAGTAGAGCTGAAGTTGAGAGGCCAAAGATCACCATCAAGCATCCGAGTATGAAACCAACAGCTGGAGTGAAGAATGAAAAACTCAAGGGAGTAGCTGTGTCTCCCATTTCTTCAGTTGGATCATACAGTTGTCGTTGTAATTGCAAGAATGGTGCTTTAACGTCAAAGAATCAAGGAAGCACGAAGACAGTAAAGACAGGTTCAACACAGGCTTCAAGGAACCAGCAGAAAGTTAAATCTGAAACTGCAGACAAAGCAAAGAAGCAGACACAAGGCAAACCTGCTCCATATCAGCCACCAAAGACAAATGGGTACACGTCTGACTTCTATCTAAAGAAACAGACTTGCTTTAATTGTGGCATCGCTGGACATATTGCTAGAAACTGTCTTTATCGCCCCTATGAACCCTATTATCCGAAAACTCAAAGGGTTTCATCTCAGAAGTCTGTGAAGTCGAAGCCGATGATGGTGCAGAAACCTAAGGCAATGAAGACTGTTACTCCTAAGGTTAAACCCTCTGATCAACATTGGGGCGCTGCCATAGCTGAAAGAAAATATGGAAAACAACAGCTTTCCAAGTTACCAAAAACGAAGAAGGTTGAAATACCTAAAGTCACAACTTCAAAAGTGACTAAAGCAAATATTAAATCACCTGGAACTTGGAAACCAAAAATCAAGGCAGCTCCATCCCAACTTCCTGATTTCTCAAAGGGGATGTTCTTACAAGAAGTATCTTTTATTGATTCCTCAGGTGTACCCAGAAAAACAATGGCCTGGGTACCATTGGCTAACTAATCTCTCACTATATGCAGGAACAGTCAAGGAGAATTATCACTAACATTTTTATTATTGATTTGTTTGTTGATACGTGATTGTTCCAGGCACAGTTTAAGAGACGTATCTTCATGTCATGACAAGCAATTTTTTTATGGAGGATATGTTTTCTTGAGAGGTAAAATGTCAAATTCAGCATGAAAGGTACTGTTCTTAACTTGGTTTTTGTTTGATGAAGCGGTAAAGGGTGTTTGTGTAAAACCAAATTCCTTAAAACTTTCAGTTGGTGCTTGGTTGTTTAATTTAAAAAAAAATAATAAAAACAAAACAATGAGGTATACATGCTATAAAACCCATTTTTCTAAAAATGTTCAAATCAATACTTTGAAGGTTAGCTTGGCCTGATGTGTGTGTCTTTATTTGTTATGTTTATGTGTGTGTGTGTGTGTTATTATTAAAAATATATAAAAAATTATATAAAAAAATAAAAAATAAAAATGAATGATGTTCACAAAAGTTGTGACATTAAAAATCAAAAAGCAAGGGAAAGATATGTAAAGATGAAGAAGAAGTTGACCTCTAAAAATTAGTGTGCTTTTCAATTTTTAATTGTTTGTGTCTGTTTCTAAGAAAGCTATGGGAAGTGAAATATGTCCGGATTGGAGATGACTGACACGTGTAAAGCGGAAGTGAAAAGCAAGCTCCACGGTGATATGCTCGGTAGGCTCGACCTAATCTTATGACCACCAATGTAAATGCAATGAACTTAAAATATATATATGTTTAGTTTCTTATCTCAGTTTGCATGGTTTAAAAAACTGAGTCCCAGCAAAAACGGGTTGAGAGTGGTAATTATACCTAGTATTCACTTTCTCACACGCCATGTTTCTACTGTCATGACTACACCACATAATGAAAAGAAAAGAAAATAAAAAGAAATGAAAAAGAAATGAAAAAGAAAAGAAAAAAAAAGAAAATGAAAAATAATCATCCAGTTTGGTCTTCTTTGATGATTAATGAAATAAGTGGTAGTCATAACGGTGTTGCATGGTTCCTCAAGTTGGGGGTTTGTGAATCCTCAATAAACTCTGAGGTTGGGTAGGTTTTTCTATGTACAATTGGGTGTGGGGATGATTAAACATGCTGGTAATTAGTAATCATTTAAGCATGATGCATTTGGTTGGGTTTAAACGGGTCTGAGTTTAAAGCGGACAAACATACTAGCAATCACCTGGACTAGTCGAGTAACTGAAGCTGAAAAGGGTTCCTTAGTCAGATTCATACGGTTTGATCCCTTGTAAACTTTCAGATGTTTGATATTGGTAAGTATTTGTTTATTTTTATCTTTCGTGTGTGAGTTTTTAAGTTCTTTTTTGTTGTGTTTACGTCTTGGCCAGGTTAAATTGAGAAGTCAAAATGTGCTTTCATGGGTTTTGATGCATGACAGTATGCCCCCCTGCAGATCTTGACAAATTTTTAGGGGAAGGAGAGGGGATAATAAGTATTATCCGAAGGGAACTCGAGGATGATACTTATTATCTAATGAAAAGACTTCCATAATACATAATATCTGAAGGGAACTCGAAGATAATATGTATTATAGCATGGGAAGTCCTTAACTGAGGGGAAGTTATCAGCTAAGGGGAAGTCTTTAGAGGTCTTTGGGTTCAGGGGAAGTTTTATAGAAAACCCGTAATCTATATTAGGGTTTTTGGTTAAAATTATTTTAATTTGAATCAACTGAACAGATGATAATTACCTTCTAAC
>JBCNJP010003569.1:0-12613 GCA_039602395.1 Deinandra increscens subsp. villosa | reverse complement strand
GGGAAAAGGGGCATATCGTTTTGTAAACATGGAAGGAGAACCCCTACCAAGAGCCTGGAATGCCATCCATCTTAAAGCTTATTTTATGTGAGAATCCCATTGGAATCCCAAGGATCCTCACAACCCAAATACTATAAGGTACGTATACTAATCCAATTTCAATATTATTCTTATTATTTTTGTCACATGATACTGACTTAGGCATCGGAGTGGTGTTAGCTAAGCTAACACCCACCCCTCACCAAGTGTTGAGTGTTTTGCAGATTTTGAGAATCCTAAGTATTTTGGGTATATCCCCAGTTAGAGGTTGGCCACCTCTCCTACGTGTAAGGTATCCTGCATACCTTCCAAGGATTGAGAGGTTGACTCCTCTCCTACGTTTGGGTAATCGCCAGTAGTGCACGACCCTCGCCAGGAGCGCACGTTGTCCACTATTATGCTCAAGATGGCCGGACCAGTCCATCCCATGGGTGGCTGAAAATCTTGTCATTGTAGGCTATTGGGCGAATTCTCAAGGTTTTTAACACAAACGTGTTAACTAAGGCTATGGAATTTTCATGTCACTTACATATGGGTATATCCCCAGTTGGCTTAGTCCCAAGTAAAAACGGGCTTGTCCCCAGATTTGGCTTAGTCCCAAGAATCCCGGGTTTATCCCCAGCTTATTTCTAAACTTGTTATCTTATTTTGAGAAAAACTTCCTTTGGCCCCTGGCCAGGAACCTTATTAAACTCTTTTCAGATTCCCAAGGCAGGATATCAAGATAAACTGGCAAAGTTGTTTTTCAGGATTCCTGTCAGGATCCTGAATGAGATAAAGTAAAAAAAAAAAAGAAGAAGAAATAGCAGCTTGGACTTATAATGGTTGAAGGTAACACTTGAAGGTCAAGTGTGTTAAGTTTTTATTACTTGATTCTGGACTTTGACCTATTTGATTATTGAATCTTAAATGGTTTCCTAATATGCGAATACTTTTTTATGATTTTTAACAAAATTTTGTAACTAGTCCTATATACAAGATTTCAATACAAAACACAACATGAGAAACCAAAAGATTGTCATATTATTAATATACGCGAACGGGTTTTGAGCTCCCCAAGGTTCGTCCTGAAAACCTCAGGATCCCTCCGCTTGGGAAGCTCAGAGGTCAAAAGTTTTGTTTTAGGAATCCTGGTTTCGTCTTGTAAAATACAAGATCCCTCCACCAAGATCCCTGCCATTGTTTGTTGTTTGTTACTTGTCTCTTACAGGAACCACAAGGAAATTGTTTCACAAAAACCATCAACTAAACACAAAACATAAAAAATGGGCTCAGACCATTGCATTATCTTCATCGCCCATTGTCTTCCCTTCCTTCACCGGCTTCTACACCTCCTCAGGCTTCTTACCCTCTCCCAGCTCCAGCACATAAGCCCTAGTCATCGCCACCGGGGATTCTGAAGTTGTCTTCGAGGAGCAGCCTTCGGTCCCATCCTTCTCTATTCCAGCCACATCTCCATCACCTCCTCCCAACGATTCCAGAACCAACTTCCAGCCCGCAACATCCCAGCCAGGCACCTTGAAACCAGCCGCTTCAGCCTCACCCGCCATTTGGATTTTGCACTCCTAGGACACTCCGGGCAGCCGAAAGTTGGCCTATTTTGCATCAACGACCATCTTGGCTTCCAGGGCCAGGCGATGCTCAGTGAGCTTATGCTCATAGAACAGGGTCTTAACCTTAGCGATGTCAGCTTGGGCCTGGATCTTCTCCTTAGCCTCAGCTAGCTTCTTCTCCATATCCATGGCTTGAGTGTTCAGCTTCTCGATACCCTGCACAAGGAAACATGAATCCTGATCAGCAGCTGCGACATGTATGAAACTAATATACATGTTTGTTAAAGCTTCTTACCAGGTTGACCATGGTCTGCATCGAGAGAACCTTATTGCTGACCTCGGAGGGAGCGAGATCCTCAAAATTTTCCAGATACACGGGAGCTTCGACAATCTTTCGCTTCTTGGAAGCCAAGGCCTTCGGCCGGCTGACAGGTGGTTGGAGGTGGCAGGCTGCTCCAACTGATCCTTTTTTACTTTTAGGAGGTTATCAAGATCCTTCAGGGAAAATGAAGAGCTGGACTTGGGGGCTGCAAAGGAAAACAAATTGTCAGCATTTTGGATGCTCAAATAAACTTGTGGTTCAGGATCCTGTGAAAACTTACCAGACATCCCAGGGATGTGATCGACTGAGTAGCTCAGTTCACTGGCAGATGCTTCAAGGACCAGGGCTCTTTCAGTGGCAGGAATCTGGTAGAGTGCTTCAAGCTTCTTGGGATCCGGCTGCGCCTTGACGAGACTCTTAAATTTGGGTGCTGCAAAAATATTAAAGAAATTAAACACAGACCAAGTATTCAGTTACAAAAAAGAAATCGATATCCTACCCTTCTAAACCCACTTCAATGGCAACTCCGTACCCCCGAGAATCGAGTCTCACTAAACAAAAAAGAACGTTTCTTCCAGTCATGATCATTGTGGGAAGCTCGGGGAATCAGCTGAGAGGTGGAGGTGCGAGCCTTCACAGATTTCAGGAATCCCGATTTCCAGATTCCGAGTTTGATTCAGTTGATCAAGGGAGTACAAGATTCTCCAAACCATAGGCATGGTTTGGGCATAAGAGAGTCGTGGTGGTCTTGAAGAATTGAGTAACAAGCTCTGGGAAAGGGAATGTCATGCCGAGCAGAAAGGGATAGTACATGAAGCACACCCGGGTGGTGCAAGTGAAGTCAGATTTGGTCCGAGAATCGAAGGGTCAGAAGCTCGTACCCGGAGGAAAAATGCCGGAATTTTTCAGATCATGAATATCACCATCGTCGAACGTGCAGGTTTCTTCTTCGCCGGGAATAATGTACCCTTGTTCATGAAAGTCTTCGATCACCGGAGTGTTCAACGAAGAAGAAAACCGAGTAGTTTTCTTGGCCATGTCCGAAAAGCTAAAAGAATATCGAAGAAGAAGAAAAAAGAAACTGACCTGGAATATCGGAGAAGCTCGAGAGAGTTTTTAGAAGAAGATGATGATAAGTGATTTAGAATCTCCTATTTAAAGAAAAATCAATGATGCAGGTCCCATCACTTGGACGCCTTAAAAATTGTCCCATCCTAACCATATTTATTTTGTATCAAGTGTTGATCAATCGAAAACAACTAAGAAATAAAATCTTTTTGACTTTTAGAAACTTTAGATCAAAACACACCTAAAATCTTTTTGATTTTTCAAAGTTATGCTAAAACACACCAAAAATCTTTTTGAATTTTACTAAAATGGAAATATAAATGCAATACAAAATTACACTCTATTTTTGGTATTTTGCGAGAAAGATCACGACACGAGATCATATCAGACATAACGCATCTAGCACATTTCAATTTCGGTCTTAATCAGCATGCAAGCCAAGATAATCGCAAATACAACATTTATGTTTATTTCAGCATGCACCAATCATTTTTTATCGTTTTCAGATATGCTTAAGGTAATTTTATCATGCACTGATAACTCGGCCTCCACTCTATCAGAAATACCGGCAAATCATCATATTTATCATATAAAACCAACGTTTCTTAGAGATTTAATCATCCTTGATGAGTCATGCAAAAATAAAGCAGAACCCTAAACAAACAACAATCAGGTCGGTCTTGTGAGCACGCAGAGAAAGTCCGATTGTTTAGGAAAATAAGAAATATAAAAATAAAGCAGAAATTGTATAATCCAACAACAATCAGGTCGGTACTCCCGTACACGCAGAGAAAGTCCGATGGATTATACGAAACACCAAAGAAAATAAAGCAGAACGTCAAACGAACACCAATCAGGTCGATCTTTCGATACGCAGAGAAAGGCCGATCGTTTGACAAAATAAAGAAAATCAAACAAGTTGAAATTTTTGCAAAATGAAAACATGCATTCATCAGGATATCTCTTTATTCTATTTTTGGAATCATCACACAGCATTCATCAAGAAGCAAATAACCAAAGATCATCAGGCAAGCTTTATGTTTATATCTTACTTGCAGATATCAGATTAGTCATGCACATTCACAGATTATGCAAGTACCTACAGCCTTTAGACTTAATCTATCCATGGCAGATAACATATATGCTGATGTACCATCATTTCTCGCTTTTGTCGGATCAATTTCTCAATTTTCCATTTTTTTATATTTTTCCAATTTCTCCCCCTAAAATTCAAACAAACACTATTTTTTTTTGAATTTTCAAATTTTCTCCCCCTAAAAATATGAACGAATGAAAATGAAAAACAAACATGAAAATGATCAATCAACACTTGACACATTTTTGAAAATGATTTTTATAAAAAATTTGTGTTTCAAAGATAGGAACGATGCATTTTAACTTAAATTCAATCACAAGTATTCCACTGTCAGCAACCTCGACTGATTACTAACAGGTCTTCTTGAAATACCTGCACACACTGGAAAATAATAAGTTTGTAAAACCCCGACCCTCATCCCCATTTGTGATAGGTCGTCCAGTGTCTTCAACAAAATCAGTGTTGGCTGTTGAGACAACCTTTGGTCTCCATTCCTGTTTTGGTTTTAACATTTCTAGTGAACCATTGTCAACTGATGAGTGACAATCAGAACTACTACCCAACGTGTCTGTGTTAAGTTTCTTTTTCCAGAAAAATGTAGTGTTGGGCATTGGTTCACTAAAAATAATGCCATCAGGATCAACATACTTTGTATGTTTGGCATTTGATGATGAATTGTTAGTTGTCGTAGGACAATTATTTGCATAATGACCCTTCTCACGACAAACATAACACAGTCGATGATTAATTTTACTGTTTGAAATTGGTTTTCCAAACAGATCAGTCGACCCTTCATCATAAACCTTTGAAATCACAGGTTTAAATTTCTTTGGTTTCTGAAATTTTGGAAAACATTTTGGAGAATCATAAAAACCAGAATCATCTCCATAACCAAAGAATTTATCTTGATGATAAAACCTATTAGAATTAGCAGAATAAAATGAATCTGAATTTTTACCGCCTTGTGGTGTAGCATCAGATATGCAAGAAGACTCTTCAGAAGAAATCTTTTCATCTGCAGATGGTGTAGATACTTTCTTCTTCCAAAACTGAGGCTTCTTCTCTGTAGACACCTTCTGTTTCTGTTTCTGCTCATCTTTCAACTTCTTCTTGTTGGAATCATTAATCGGAACTTCTTTTTCTTCATATCCCAAACCACCATTTTTCTGCTTAGGATGTTCTTTCAAAGAATGCCCTTGTGAAGCTAGACGAGAAAATTCATCTTTGATAGCTTTAATACCAACTTTCTTATTTAGTAAAGATTCATCGATCACAATATCAGAAAAATCAGGAATCTTCACATGACCTGGATTCCCTTCAAAAATCTTTTCTTTATCAAGAAATGTAGACTTGGAATCAAACTTCAATCCTTTGCAATAATCAACCCCCTTTTTATTCTTCTTAGTCTTTGACTTTTGTGCTTTTCCAGACTTAACACCATCTCCTTCAGGAAAATCTTGCAACTTTTGACTTAAATCATCATTAGATGGCTTTTTCAGATCAATCACTTGAGCAGGAACTTCATGATTATCAACATCTTTACTTGGTTTGCCATCTCGTTCCATATGATACAGATAATTCTGAAACACACTTGATGTATTGAAATTCTCAAGTTTTCGTTGAAGATCAAGCATTTCAATCTTTATCTCAGAAACCTTTGTATTAGCTTCAAGTAACTCCTTTTGAGAAGCAATAAATTGCTCAGACAACTCGTTATACTTAAGCTTTTGACTATACATTCTATCACATCCAGCAAGAACTTCTCCAGTAACCTTCTCTACCTGTTTCTTATAATACGCAACATCTTGTTTCAAAATGTCATTTTGACTTTGAACCTCACCTTTTTCATCACGCAACTTAGTGAGTTCCTCCTGAAGTTGGATTACTCTATCAGCAGCTTCGACAGCAATTTTATTAACATTTTCATATTTCTGTTGAAGAGGATAACATTTTGCAAATAAAGCATCAAAATCTTCAACAACTTGCTTTTCATTAGCTTTAGCTTTATTGCATTCTTCAATTAACACTTCTTTTTCTTTCAACCAATCTTCCTTAATTTTAACAAAATCAGTACACGTTGTACACGAGGAAGATGTACTCTGTTGAATTTTGGCTTCGTAACCATCATGAATTTTATTTTTCCATTCCTCCAATTCTTTTCTCAGAATACTATTCTCTTCGGATAACTTCGCTTCTTTCTTCTCTAATTCTTCAATTTTACCTTTAAACTTCAACTCTTGATCAACCGTTTTCTGAGAAATTGTAGACATATGTTCTTCACACTGTTTCTTTACAAAATCCCATATCAGCTTTGCTTTTCCACAATCTCTAACTTGATTTTTTAGAGTTATAGGCAAAGCTAACCGAAGAAGTGCTTTAGCCTTTTCATTTTGATCATATGATTCCCTTTCATCAATTGAAAAATTCCATCTCATCTTACACTCACCACCATAAGTTGTTGGATACTGATATTCATTTGAAATCGGTAACCACAACCGTTTATCCAAGTCAACAACATATGCTCTAAAATTTGTTGCCCAACCATGATAATCTTCAAGATTTATCAACTTCGGCACAATCTGACTATGTCTCTCAATAAATGCATCAATTGTATACATTTTGAAAATTGTGAAATTGGATAACAAAACTTCAAACTCGAAAATGAATGTCTTAGAATTTGATTTTGAAGATCAACTTTGAACGAACAATGTAGAGCTCGTCGAGACGATCGATTTGAGTACTTATGGCTCTCGTAGCGATTAACGATGCAAAAGTTATGACACTTTTAAGAAACTGCCAGCGGACCAAATGTACCCAGCGGACCAAAATGGTACGGAGGACCAAATTTGTACTCAGCGGACCAGATTTGGTACGGCGGACCAAATGGTACGGGGGCGGACCAAATGGTACGGGGGCGGACCAAATGGTACGCTGAAACTGCCGCGGACCAAATTTGAAGATTTCCTGGCGGACCAACAGCGGACCAACGGCGGACCAACTGTTCTTCGAGCGTACCAACGCTGAAATCGACGGATTTTCGCGAATTTTGACAATTTGGACTTGAATTTGCTTCAGAGAGGTGCGAAAACTCACTAGGAACACTCAGAAATCATTTTTTACCTCGGAAACACTCGGAATTGAAGAAATTTGATGAAAAACCAAAGAAACCCACTTTCTCTCACTAGAAAAATCCAATTTTGATCAATTCAAACCAGCAGAGCAACCTGGATTTGCTCTGATACCACTTGTAAAACACAGTAACGATCTTACTACTGGATGAACCGATCGATCTAGTGCACGAGAATGTAAATAAGCTTTGTTTTATTGATTTCACAAAGAGAACAATTACAAAGCTTTGGTTTCTCTCTCTAGAACACACTTAGAAACACACACTTAGTGGAGATGATATGACCAGAAGTTCTCTATCAGTCCTCAACTCTCTACACATACTACCTATTTATAGGTAACTTAGACTAGCTGGCGTACCACCCAGCGTACCAACTGGTACGCTGCACCAACTGGTCCGGCGGACCATGTGGTACGCTCAGTTGCCTAACAAGACTCACACAGTTGCTCTCATTACATAGATACAATACACGAGACACATCGTGGCATCGGAATATGCTCTAACACAAAGGCAACTCCGAACCCCCGCGAATCGAGTATCGCTTAACAAATGAAGAAACGTTTCTTCCAGTCATGATCATTGTGGGAAACTCGGGGAATCAGCTGAGAGGTGGAGGTGCGAGCCTTTAGGACAAAACGGCTACAACCGTGGGTTCTGAGTTGGTAGGCTTCACAAATTTTAGGAATCTCGATTTCCAGATTTCGAGTTTGATTCAGTTGATCAAGGGAGTACAAGATTCTCCAAACCATAGGCATGGTTTGGGCATAAGAGAGTCGCGTGGTCTTGAAGAATTGAGTAACAAGCTCTGGGAAAGGAAATGTCATGCCGAGCAGAAAGGGATAGTAAATGAAGCACACCCAGGTGGTGGAAGTGAAGTCGGATTTGGTCAGAGAATCAAAGGGTGGGAAGATCGTACCCGGAGGAAAAATGCCGGAGTTTTTCAAATCATGAATATCGCCATCGTCGAATGTGCAGATTTCTTCTTTGCCGAGAATAATGTACCCTTGGTCATGAAAGTCGTCGATCACCGGAGTGTTCAACGAAGAAGACAACCGAGTACTTTTCTTGGCCATGGCCGAAAAGCTAAAAGAATATCAGAGAAGAAGAAAAGGGAAACTGACCTGGAATATCGGAGAAGCTCGAGAGGGTTTGTAGAAGAAGATGATAATAAATGATTTAGAATCTCCTATTTAAAGAAAAAGCAATGATGCAAGACCCATCACTTCGACGCCAGGACTACCACCGGTGAGGCAAGTGGAACTTCAAATCGATCTTGTTCCCGGAGCTGCACCTATAGCTCATTCACCCTATCGCCTAGCCCCTTCTGAAATGCAAGAATTATCTAATCAGTTGCAAGAATTATTGGATAAGTGATTCATCCGACCCATTTGCTCTCCCTGGGGTGCTCCTGTTCTTTTCATTAAAAAGAAAGATGGATCATTTCGCATGTGTATCGACTACCGCGAGCTGAACAAGTTAACTGTGAAGAATCGTTATCCGCTTCCAAGGATCGACGACTTGTTTGATTAACTTCAAGGATTAAGCTATTACTCAAAGATTAATCTACGATCCGGTTATCATCAGTTGAGAGTTCATGAAGAAGACATTTCCAAGACTGCATTCAGAACCCGATATGGTCATTATGAATTTTTAGTAATGCCATTTGGCTTGACAAACACACCAGCCGTATTCATGGACCTGATGAATCGCGTGTGTAAGGCATACTTGGACAAGTTTGTGATCGGGTGTTCATTGACCATATCTTTTCTACTCCCGTAGTAAAGAGGAACATGAAAAACACTTAAAACTTATCTTGGAGCTACTTAAGAATGAAAAGTTGTACGCGAAATTCTATAAGTGCGACTTTTGGCTTCGTGAAGTGCATTTCTTAGGTCATGTGATTAATGAGAAAGGAATACACGTTGACCCTTCCAAGATTGAAGTAATCAAAGATTGGAGTGCGCCCACTACTCCATCTGAGATTTCCCAATTTCTAGGTCTCGCTGGCTACTACAGAAGATTTATCAAAACTTCTCAAAGATAGCTCAACCACTGACTGCTCTCACCCAGAAGGACAGGAAGTTTGTCTGGGATTCGAAAGCAAAAACCGCCTTTCAGTTACTAAAGCAAAAGTTGTGTAACGCACCCATTCTGTCCTTGCCTAAAGGAACCAATGACTTCGTCGTATACTGGGATGCGACCCGCCAAGGTTTAGGATGTGTGAACCAACGACTTCATCGTATACTACTATGCTACCCGCCAAGGTTTAGGATGTGTGCTTATGCAACGAGAAAAAGTCATTATCTACGCTTCACGTCAATTGAAAATCCACGAAAGGAATTACTCAACTCACGATCTTGAACTCAGAGATGTTGTTGTTGCACTTAAAATTTGGATACATTACCTTTACGGTACAAAGTGTACGATATACACTGACCACGAGAGTCTTCAACACATACTTAACCAGAAAGAGCTTAACATGAGACAACGTCGTTGGATAGAGTTACTCAACGACTATGATTGTGAAATTCGTTACCATCTCGGTAAAGCCAATGCTGTTGCTAACGCATTAAGCAGGAAAGACCGAGTAAAACCTCTTCGTGTTCGTGCTCTTGAATTAACCATTCAATCCAATCTCACCTCTCTTGTCCGAGAAGCCCAAACTGAAGCCCTCAAAGCTGAGAACCTCACTAGTGAACGATTGCGAGGTATGGAAAAGCAATTAGTCAAAAAGCCTGATGAAGCATTTTATTTCATGAATAGACTTTGGATACCAAATTTTGGTTCAGTAAAGAAATTGGTTTTAGATGATGCCTAAGTCAAGATATTCGATTCATCCAGGTTCAGATAAAATGTACCATGGATTGAAAGAGTTGTATTGGTGGCCTAACATGAAGGCAGAAATCGCCACCTACGTTGGTAAGTGTTTGACTTGCGCAAAGATCAAAGCTGAATATCAAAAACCCTCTGGTTTGCTCGTTCAATCCCTAATCCCAGAATGAAAATGGGAAGGCATATCCATGGATTTCATTACCAAATTTCCAAAGATCCGAGCCAGAAACAATGCAATCTGGGTAATCATAGACCGTTTGACTAAATCCACTCACTTTTTACCCATTCAAGAATCTTATACCACTGAACAACTTGCCAAAATCTACATGAAAGAAATTATGTCTCGTCATGGAGTACATATTTCTATCATCTCTGATCGAGATAGCCGTTTTACTGCCTGATTTTGGAAAACTCTTCAGAAAGCTTTAGGTACCAGTCTCGACATGAGTACAGCATATCACCCAAAAACTGATGGACAAAGCGAAAGAACAATTCAGACACTTGAAGACATGCTTCGTGCCTATGTAATTGATTTTGGTAACAGTTAGGATGAACACCTGCCATTAGCTAAGTTTTCTTATAACAATAGTTATCACACTAGTATTCAACCGCCCCTTTTGAAGCCCTGTATGGAAGGAAGTGTCGTTCGCCACTTTGTTGGACTGAAGTTGGTGATAGTGAACTAACAGGTCCCGAACTAGTACACGAAACTTCAGAGAAAATCTTTCAGATTCACAACCGTTTAAAAGCTGCCCGTGATCGACAGAAAAGCTACGCTGATAATCGACGCAAACCGTTGAAGTTCGTCAAAGGAGATCTCATCATGCTGAAGGTAGCACCATGGAAAGGTGTTATTCGTTTCGGAAAGCGTGGAAAGCTTAACCCTCGCTACATTGGTCCCTTTGAAATCATTGAAGAGATTGGACCAGCAACATATCGTCTTCACTTGCCTCCCGAAGTTAGCAAAGTTCATGATGTATTCCACATCTGCAACCTAAAGAAGTGTCTATCTGATGAAACTGCTGTCATTCCTCTGGACGAAATTGAGGTCGACGATCGCCTCCATTTTATTGAAACTCCTGTAGAAATCTGCTATCGTGAAATCAAACGATTGAAGAAAAGTCAAATCCCCATTGTAAAAGTTCATTGGAACTCACGCTGAGGTCCGACATATACATGAGAACGAGAAGACCAAATGCGAGAGAAGTATCCGCAACTCTTTGCCAATGCTGCCAACCTGGTAGTTAAGACTAAATTTTGGGACGAAATTTCTCTAACCGGGGGAGTATGTGACAACTCGTATATTTCAAGTTATCTCTAATATTATATTTACGTGCAATTAACTATGATTCTGTGTGCATTATACTTAATTTATCCAAATTAGGTATACTTACGTGCGAACATAGATAATATAGGTCCGACAACATTTACCCGTAGTGAAAATCAACTAAAGTTCCGCGACTATTCAGGATGGAACTTCAATAACAAGAATTTCATGAATATTATTTTGTGGAGTTTTAATATAAAATGGTCATTTTATATATTTTCAAAACTTTACGTTAAGTCGAAACGTATTTCAAAACAAAACGTTCATTCGAACGGCAAATCATTTCAATCAAACAATGTTTTGTATTCATAAAACATGATTCTAATTCCAAACTATGTTACATTTCCGTTTAATATTTATCTAAACGTGTCGTGAAATTTTCTAAACATGAAACGCTCGTGACGAGTGAAACTTTGCTTCAAAGTTACTAGAACATCATATGTGTATGATCAAACATCAAATAATCAAGACTTGTGACAATCCACGTTCATTCAAATTAAACGTGACGCTTATTATTTTTATTGGTTTTTATATAAACTATCCGTTTTCGTGTTAAAAACCAAGTATTTATCCGTTTATCGTTTTGACTCAAACAAATATTCATTTGGACTCGTAGGATCAACCCAGACTCGTCTCAACCCGACCCGAGACCCCATTCGGCCTAGTGAGCCCAATGGGCCTACCGACCCATTTTCTTTTCTTTTCTCATTTTCTTTCTTTCTTGCGGCCCAACTCCTTTAGCCAAACCCGCCGGCCCATCCCCCTTCTGATTATTTTCCTTCGGCCAGATAGCCCAGCCCGGCCCGACCCACTTTTCCTCTTCTCTTCTTTTCCGATTGGGCCACCGAGCCCGGTTATCTTTTTCTTTCCTTTGGACCGGTCGACCCCGAGTTCGATCCTCATCCCCTTCATTCTTTTTCTCTTCTTTTTCTGATTCACCTCTCTTCCTCCCTCTTTTCTTTTCTTGTCCGATTTCAACCAAGTCCCTAGATTTTTGACAAATCTCCACATGTCTAATACTTACTTGTCCCTAGATTCCCCTCCTTGTAATGTTGATATTAGACATGGATGTTGGGTGAGTACACAACCAAACTTAGAACCCTTGGGTAATAGGTTTAACCACTTACACACTAGACAACTTTGTCTCCGTTGTCCTATCCCTCTTGAGCTGGTTTTCAACACCCACACACACCCACCATTGTTTTAAACACTAACCAAGATTCAAGTGATCCAAGCTCCTTCCTCCTCC
>JBCNJP010003567.1:0-14000 GCA_039602395.1 Deinandra increscens subsp. villosa | reverse complement strand
ATATTGCATATGTGGTTCATTACAAAAGTTAGTAGGTAAATTGACTAGTTTTGTAAATTACTAAAAGTTAGTAGTTCTGCATATGAAAGTGGCTATGAGATTATTGAGATATTTTAAATAACCAGCTGGTCAAGGAATTTTATTAGTGAAGGGTCTGAGTTAGGCTTAAAAGCATAGCAGATTCTAATTGGAGGAAGTGTTCAATGTCTAGAAAATATGTAACTGGGTACTGAATATTATTTAGAATATATGTAACTTGGTACTACATATTTTTTGGTAATTCTTTGATTTCTTGGAAGAGTAAAGAGCAGTCCGCAGTGTCTTGATATACTGCTGAAGTAGAGTATTGCTCTATGTTGGGCTATATATTAGAGGCATGAACATTAGTTTTGGGCTAGATAGTGTTTGGGCTTAACTAGTTTATATTTAGGCCATGTGGGCCGATTTTGTGTTTATGATTGGGCTAGTTATGTTTACTATTGGCCCTAGGGTTTGTAAGAGGAGTATATAAGCTCCTTATCTTGTGTTTATGAAAGAGGCATTTCATCAGCAATACGATTCTGAACCAAGTAAGTATGTTATACACATAACGTATTGCTTGAACAATCTTAACCCAAAGTTATAAATACACAACTTGTCTATGAGTTACTGGTACCATTATTCCAACTAATATTGTCCACGGTTGCTTGAGTCCGAAAACCCATTTTGTCTATATATATATATATATATATGTAAGAACCTATTTGTTAGCAACACAAACTTATTATTTTCTTATCTTGTAATTGATACTTTATTTTGTAATTGTCTGTTGATATGTACTTGGTGAACTTTGTGTATATGTTAGTGTACTTGTTATGCTTCTTAGCGTACTTGTGACTTATGCTCTTAGCGGACTTGATTTACTCTTAGCGTACTTGTTTGAATGTTATCTTAGCGGATTTGTTTATTCCTAGCGAACTTGTTTACTTAGCAGACTTGTTTTGTTCCTAGCGTACTTAACTTGTTCTTAACGAACTTGTTAGCGTACTTGTTCATGTTAGCGTACTTGTTCATGTTAGCGAACTTGATAATGCTTAGCGTACTTGTTAGCGGACTTGTTGCTACTTAGCGTACTTGTTAGCGGACTTGTTACTACTTAGCGTACTTGTTAGCGAACTTGTTAGCGAACTTGTTAAGTGCTAGCGAACTTCATTTATGTCTTAGCGAACTTGTTCTCCTGATAGAATATTTTGCTGAATTCTAGGTAATGATTGTGTTGTGTCAAACATTCCTTTTGTCCCAGGTTCTCTAGTAGTATAAATACCATTGAGAAACCCTATTGGCAACGCTTGAAGGAGTATTATTCCTACAGAGAGCCTTTGTGTGTGTGTTCTTGGTGTTAGTGTGTGTTCTTGAGCTTTAGGAATCATCAATGGGTGAGCATTGATGCTGATCCACCCGGAATCGACCATCACACATGATTTCCACACTTGTGTGATGAATCATATGAGAACAGTGTTGTTCAAATCTGGTCCTGACAATTGGTATCAGAGCCTTGTTCTTCATTTTTGAAGGTTTTCTCAAAATGGAGAAAATCTCATATGAGTTGTCGATTTTGGATGGATTTGCTAGTTGTTTGAGTTGATTCGTGGTAGAAATCACTCAATAAACTCAATGCCATACTCAGATTTCTGAAAATCTCAAGCAAAATGGTGCGATTTTCGGATTTCAGCCATGAACATCGCTTATTTGCTTAAGTCCTGTTCTTGAGAAAAATTTTCAATCTTGTTTTTCTGTTGATTATCTGTTAAAATTGATTAATGGCGAGTTTAAGACTACTGAAACCGAATCTATAGCCACTGATATCTCTCAAAAACATCAAGTATTGAAGATTTTAGAGGCTAAAAGTGGTGATTTTTGGTGTTCTTCACATAAACTCACTATTCCATTGATTTAGGTCATTTAGAATGATTTTTGGAGTTCATGACAGTTGAGTAAAGTATTCCTACATGAATTTCGAAACTATTGATGATCTTAAACATTGATTTTGTCAACATTGATTTTTGAGTTTGAATTTGCTCAAGAACAAGCTGTTCAAAATTTGGCTAAGTCTGAAAATTTGACTTTTCAAATTTTTTGCTGAAATCTCATTTATGAATGACTAATGATGTTTATTATTGTTGGTCTTGTAGGATTTGGGTATTTTCATGCAATTTACTACTTTGCAAGCAAGTGAACCGATTTCGACTCCTTTGACCCGTTCACTTACTTTGTCTCGAAATTGACAAGTGTTGATCATTTCAACATGTCAGATCACTTCACTCCTGCCACACAAGGCAACAATAGGCCTCCTAAACTCATGGGGGCAAGTGACTTCGATGATTGGAAGGCGAAATTCCTATCTTACTTGGAATTCATTGACTTTGACCTGTTGACTTCTGTAGTCGAAGGTCCTGCTGTGTTTGAAGTGGAAGAGGCTACTACTGCTGGCACTGCAGTTGCTGTTGTCGCTGGTGCTGATCCTCCACTTAAGAAGATGATTCCCAAACCAAGAAACAAATTGGATGCTGCTGAAAAGATTCAATTGAAAACTGATATGCGTGCACTTGGTTGCATTAAGATGGCTATCAATGATGAGTTGCAATACCAATTTCGTGCTGCCACATCGGCTCATGAAATCTGGGAAGGGTTGGAAAAGAAATATGAGGGCAACCCGGATACTAAGGAAAGAAGATTGGATAAGATCAAGTTGGCGTTCAACACGTTCTCTCATAAGCAAGGAGAATCATTTGAAACACATGTTAATCGATTCTGCCGCATAATCACTAAGATGACGACAAAGAACATCCGACCTGAAAACAGTGCCATCATCAAGAAGGTCCTTCACTCCTTTCCTCAAGAGTTCTCTTCATATGTGACTTACTTGATCGACATTAATGATCTCTCTACTGCCGACTATATGGATATGATCGACAAGGTTCGTGAGTATGAAGTTCAAGCCGTTGAGCGCAACGGAAAGTCTCTCATGGGTGCTGTGACTGTTAGGAGTTCTTCTATTGCTCCCAATGCTGCGTTCATTGCTCCAGACCTAGATGATGAGTTCCAGTTCTCTGTTCCTGCTAGTCAAAGCCCACCTGTCTCTACTTCTGTTCCAGCTGCTCCTCCAACTGAAGCTGTCATTGCTCCCGTCACCGGTCAGACTCTAAATGTGACTTTTTTGCAACAATCTCCAACTGGTTACTTCGTTCAGCAATCATCTCCTGCATCTCAATCGAACATAAGCATGGATTCCGACTTGTGCAACGCTTTTCTGGCTTGCATGAATTCTCAGATGTCCGGAAGTCTTGAGTCTATGACCGTCTGTCAAGAAGACCTTGACCAAGTTTCTGCTGATGATCTTGAAGAGATCGACATTAAATGGCAAATGGGTATGATAGCTGCCCGAACTCGAAAGTTCTTCAAGAATACTGGAAGAAAGCTTTTTCAAGCTCCCTCAAACACCAACATCGGCTTCGATAAGTCTAAAGTGCAATGTTACAACTGTCAAGAAATGGGTCACTTTGCACGTGAATGTCCTAAGCCAAGGACGTGGAATGGGCAATCCAATTCTGGTGGAAGTAACCAAACTCATCAAGAGCAGGGTGGTGGTGTTACCCAATCTTATCAGAAACAAGGCAGTTCATCATTCCAGAAGCCACAGGGCACTAGCTCAAATGTCTCTCAATGAGGATCCTCATCTTCTCAACAACCACAAAGATCGGATGAAAGCAACAAAGTTTTGGTATCGCTTGAAGACTCCAACTACAACTGGACCTCCTCGTCTCAGAATCCGTCTTCTAGCCAGACAAACTATGCTCTTGTAGTGAAGGTAAATGATGGAGAGATAGATGTGTCTAACACAATTGACCCTTTCTTTCCAACTAACTTTTGCTTAATGGCTGGAATTGATGATCTGACTGAAGACAATGCTCAAGAAAATGGAACTGTTACTGAAGTGAGCTCATCTGAAGTTGAATCTGAGGCAAGTAAGAGGCTTGTAGAACTCCAACGCGAAACCATCCCTGATGAGGGACATACCCGGAAAGCTGTAAACACATGGTACATGGACAACGGGTGCTCCAGGCACATGACAGGGAACAAGGACTTTCTGTATGATGTCAAAACAATATCTAACGGTAGTTTTGTTGCCTTTGGGGGAGATGTGTATGGCGGAAGAATAATAGGAAACGGTCTCTTAACAAACGGAGAAATTTCATTTGATAAGGTTAACCTGGTATCGAATCTGAAGTTCAACCTACTCAATGTGTCGCAAATCTGCGATAACCAAATGACAATGGTGTTCAACGATCGTGAGTGTCTAATTCTGAAGCCTGGTCTCAAGATACCTGAAGATCAGATCTTGTTTCGAGCACATCGAAGAGGAAACTTGTATGCTTTGGATATGGCGGAAGCAAAACCTGCATATTCAATCACTTGTTTTCTAGTAAAGGCATCGGAAGACGACTCAACCATATGGCACCGGCGAATGGCTCACGTCAACTTTAGGAACATGAATCGACTCGTAAGAGGAAAACACGTTATTGGGCTACCGGAGAAAGAATTCGTGCATGTCGATAACTGTGTTGCGTGTTCCAAAGGAAAAAAACACAAGACGTCTCACAAGCCGAAGCCACCTGGTAGAACGACGACAATTCTTCAGCAACTCCATCTCGATCTTTTCGGACCAGTGAACATCATGAGCTTAGGGGGAAAGTCTTATTGCCTCGTTGTTACTGACGACTACTCCAGATACTCGTGGGTGTTTTTCCTGAGAGAAAAATCTGAGACAGCTGAGATATTGAAGAATTTCGTTACTCGCATTGAAAACTCCAGCAGAGAGCGAGCTAGGATAATTAGAACAGATAACGGGACGGAGTTCAAGAATCAAACATTTGACGCTTTTTGTGAAAAACCGTATACGGATCGATTCTATGGATGAGACGGAAGTTTTGTCATTGAATCATGTCGAATGATTACATAACGAAGGAGTATACAACAATTAAGCTTTGGGGGAGGTCGGACAGAACCTCCCCTCTCAACACACAGAAACAAGACAGAAACTTACAGAAAAATACAAAGACGAAACTATTTATACTCGTCTAATTCTGTCCGAACTGGGCACCTCCGAACTCGCTCCGAGCTTCCTCCGAACTTGGAATTCGGACCACCTTGGGACAACTCCGAATCTGGAGTTCGGCTGAGGTTCGGACCTCAGTTCATGTTTCCAATAAATCAGTCTGTTTGACAATTTCAACAGTAACGGCCACACAAGGTTCATGCATCAACAAATTCCCCCTTGGACGTTACTGTCGAATCCAGACAATGATCTTTTAGCAATCTTCAGTCAGCTTGCTGCAGACACCTCTATCTTTAGCAAACTCCCCTTGACCGAATCATCAGGTATGCAGGAAAAAATTCGAATCTTGTACAATCTCCACAACCAATAAAATTCCCCCTAGCTTCAAGCACAACCATCCAATTGGAACCGACATGTATGATAATGGTTCACTTCATAAGTTGTATCTGGAAATTGTAAAGACACACGAACATCACTGCATCTTGATAATAATCTTCAATCTTCACCGAATTGTAACACATTCTGATCTTTATGAAAACAGACACGATCAGCATCTTCAATCACGGAATTTCCCCCTCAGCATCAAATCCATCCCAATATATTACTCCGGTAAACGTATATCTCGTTGCAGACTGGAATCTGACCAAGTCTTTCGTCAACTCAAGAAAGTATCGGGCATATGACAGAAAGTTCCAAACCATAATTGGAAACTTTGACATATCGGTTCGCACGAACATCAGAATATACCACATTTCCATGAAGATCAAAAACCACCATCATCCCTGAATTGATTGCTTTTGAATATTCACTTTTTCAATTATAAAACTTTGAAAGTTTTAGGGTCCCCAATTTCCCCCTAAATAAGTGACATATTCAAATCTTCAATTTCTTATGATTCCAACCCCGCATTCTTGTAGTGGAATGATAAACTCAAGTGGCCCGCAACGGAATCTTTAATCTCATTTATCTTTAGTTTGTGTAGAAAGATAATCTCCGACAAACGTTCCCAAGTAATCATAACCATGTCTCCGAATCTCTGTCCATCATCAGAAACACGTATTCTTGAATCTCTGTCCATCATCAAGAACAATAATGACTACTCACAAACTCATTTCTTGAAATTCGATCACTAACTCGTAACAAATATCGTGATCTGGATTTTCTTCAAACATAACACCCCACAACTACCGAATCAAGGGTAAACACGATAGCTGATCCGCTTCTTTGAAATTCCCACCTAACGGGGTTCGGGGGCAGCGCCCCTGAGAAGCGGGGTCCAAGGGGCGGCAGCCCCTGGCGGGGTCCAAGGGGCAGAGCCCTTGGATGGGGCCGTGCTGACCTGGTCCGATTTACCTCCGAACCCGATCCTCCGAACCCTCTCCGAAACTGACCTTCGGACCTAGTCCGAACCTGATCTTCGGAACCTCCTCCGAACCTGACCATCGGACGTCCGAACCTGGAGTTCGGAGCGGTTATTTTTCAGATCTGTTCTTCGGCCGAACGTTGTCCGAACTCGAACTAGAAATTTTTGAAATCGAACCAGACTCAGAATTTGATCGAATTTTAACATCTAGAAGCTTCTGTTAGGTAAAAACATGACTCAGAAAGACTCGATTGATTAAAAATCAATCAGAAACACTTTCAATCACCCCTAACCAAAGGTTTAACGTCTCGAAATGAAGAAAAATGATAGATTTCAACCATAGAAAGAGGCAACAGCTCTGATACCAACTGAAAAACCGTATACGGATCGATTCTATGGATGAGACGGAAGTTTTGTCATTGAATCATGTCGAATGATTACATAACGAAGGAGTATACAATAATTAAGCTCTGGGGGAGGTCGGACAGAACCTCCCCTCTCAACACACAGAAACAAGACAGAAACTTACAGAAAAATACAAAGACGAAACTATTTATACTCGTCTAATTCTGTCCGAACTGGGCACCTCCGAACTCGCTCCGAGCTTCCTCCGAACTTGGAGTTCGGACCACCTTCGGACAACTCCGAATCTGGAGTTCGGCTGAGGTTCGGACCTCAGTTCATGTTTCCGATAAATCAGTCTGTTTGACAATTTCAACAGTAACGGCCACACAAGGTTCATGCATCAACATTTTGCAATTTGAAAGGCATCACACGACAGTTCAGCTCACCGTACACACCACAGCAAAATGATGTAGCGGAACTGTTGATACATGGTCCTTGATCGTCATGTGAAGTATCGAATACAAGAAGGATATACACAAGAATGCTGAGGTCCGAACTTAGGCCGAACCTGGAGTTTGGACATGGCCGAACGTGTGGCCGAACCTCAGGTTCGGCCGGTCGTATTTCAGCACTATAAATATGTGTTTCATGTATTGTATTCAGTAGTGATTACAGTCTAAGCTTCCGTGTTATACATTTACTCTGTGTACTCTGTGGTCTCAGTGGTTAATACAAATCTCATTTGTATTTACTCTTTGTGTTTCATCTTATTTTACTTTGATTTCATCTCGACTAAGTAGAAGATCCGTACGCTCACGCACTTTTAAGTGGTTTCAGAGCATTTGGTTTGCTCTACTAGTCGGAAATCAGTGTTTCTTAGAGTTTTGAGTTCAAATTCACGTTTTTGCGAAAATGTCAAACATTTTTGAGTTCGTTTGATCGTCTCGAGTGTGCTTTTCGTCAAAAATCTATTTTTAGATTGTTTCTATCGAGTTTGCTTGAATTCCTGTCGAAAATTCCAGTAAAAAATGTTGAAAATCGAGAAAATGGCGTCGAGTGAATTCTGTCCTGTTTGAGGTTCGGACAAGTTCGGCATAACCGCTCCGAACTTGCGTTTCGGACGGAGTTCGGTCTCTATATTGATTCGGTGAGAGTTCGGTGAGGGATCGGTCAGTGTTCGGACTAAGTTCGGTGATAGTTCGGAGTTGTTTGATTCTTGTTCGTCCGAAGGTCAGGTTCGGAGAGAGTTCGGCGTTGTTAAGATCGGATTAAGTTCAGAGGTAGCTCGAAGAAGGTTCGGACGAGGTTCGGAGTGAACAGTAACCAGTTTTTCGAAAATGTCCGATTTTCAAGCGTTTGCGGCTATTCAAAATTTAGTTCAGGCAACGATGCAAACAATGATTAACTATGACAATGAAATTGGAACAAGTCAGAAAGTTCCCAAATTACTTGAATTGGAAGATTATCATAGTTGGGTGACACGATTTGAAGCGTTTGTTTCTGCAAATGATAACGATATGTGGTTATCGTATTCTGAACAATATACATATCCTAAGGGTGAGGATGGGGAGCCAATTCTTCAAAGGAAGCTTTCTGATGAACAAAAGAAAGCATATCAAGCTGAGAAAAAGGCTTATGGCACTTTAACAATGGCTTTGCCTACTGATTTACTACATCAATTTTCGAGCAACTATACCGCAAAGAGCTTGTGGGATGCTCTAGAAAAGAGATGTGAAGACAATGACCAGTATAAGAAAAGTCAACAAAAAGTGTTGAAGAAAGAATTTGATAGCTTCAAGCATTATCAAAATGAATCAATTCCAAATCTGATTGCAAGATTTGCACATTTAATGAGTGAAATGAAGTTGGTGAATCTTACAAAAGATGAAGCAGATAGGAAAGAAAAGATTATGGAAGCTCTACCAGAGAAGTGGGAAAATTATGTGATGATGATTACTAATGATAAGGATTATCCAAGGTTATCGTTTAATGATCTGATTCAAAGAATCCAAGCTAGGGATATGGAGTTAAAAGTGAACAAGTCACTTCCTGAGCAAATTCAGAATCCTGCAGTGTATTATGGCAACAATGATTCAACTTTGAATGCTGGAAAGTCTAATATTCTTAGTTCTGCACCCCATACAGCATTTCTGGCAGGTAAATCTGACACTCCAAGTTATTCATCTGTTGGTTGTACTGTGTCAATTCCTAGTTCTTCGACTCAAAGTGCATTGTCTGTTCAAACTGTCGATGATTATAATGCGTTGATGTCTGCATTGGTATCTTCATACTTTGGTGTTATCACTGGTGCTGTGAGTAATGCTGAGTTAGCAAATGAAGATTACGATCAGATTGATTATGATCATTTGGAGGAAATGGATCTGAATTGGCAATATGCTATGTTGGTTCGTAGAACGAAGAAATTTTTCAATAGAACTGGTAAGAAGAGACTAAATCAGGAAGGCAAGATTGGTTTGGACAAATCTAAGGTGAAATGTTATAGGTGTTCCGTTTATGGTCACTTTGCTCGAGAATGTCCAAGTTCTGCAGAAAGTAAATTGAAGACTGGTCAGCATGCACATTTAGTTTTTCATCCCTCTGATAAAGCTGAAAAGGTTGATCAGAAATCTGCTACTCTTGCTCATGATTGGACTGATACATTTATGCATCCATATGGGTTTGCCTGGAATGCAGATTCAGAAATTAAAAAGAATAATACTCCAATCTCAATTGCTTTAACCGTTCAACATGCTGATGATGAAAGCTTTTTAACAGAGTCTGATACTTCTTCAAGTATATCTTTGGTTCAAGAAGAATTACCTAAGTCTTATGAGAATTCAAAAGATGATGAATTTAAGTGTTATAAATGTGAGAAGTTGCTCAAGAAAATTGCAAGTTTTGAACAAGAGTGTCAAATCTCAACTGAAGAAATTGTGGTGTTAAAGAAAGAGTTGGAAGATTTTCAAAAGATATATTATGCGGTAGTTCATATTCATGAAGATGTTTTGAAGGAAAAGGCTCAATTGGCTGAAGAGTGTGAGAAAGCCAAAGCTGAAGCATTAGATGCAGCTCAAGATTTTGAGAATCTGTTTGAGAAGAGTTATCCGGTTCAGCAAAAATATGAAGAGGCTACTGCTCTTATTGCTAAAACTGCTGTTACCGTTGAGAAGCTTCAAAACAAGATCTCTATGCTTCAAGATGAAAATGTTCTTTACAGAGACAAGAATGAAGTGTTAACTAAAGAGGTTGAAATATACAAGCAAAAGAGAGAAAATGTGCTTGAAGAATTATATGCTGAATGTGAGATCCGGAAGTTACAAACTTACGAATATGATGATCTCAATGCAAAGTTCATCAAGTCACAACAAGAGGTGTTTGAAGGTCAACAGAAAATTAATGACTTGAAATTGGAGATTTTGGAGTTGAAACGACAAGTTAAGAATTGCAATTTTTCACCAACATTGCTTAATTTCTTATACAAGCAGGATCAGAGTTCAGAAAGTTCTAAGCAGGATGATGTTCACTCGGTACCTCAACCAGTGGATTTAATTGAAGTTACTGCTGCTCAGATTGATCCAAAAGATGACTTGTATGATTATTCTAAGTTTGCCACTCCATCCAAGAAGAACAAGTCCAAGTCTAAAAGGAAGGAGAAGCCATTGGGTGACGCTCCAAAATTTGTTTCAAAGTCTGTTTTGTTAGAAAATGAAAAGGTTTTTGATAAGGTTGTTTCAAGTTCTTCATCTGCAACCGAAGAAGAGAAAGTTTTGATTGAAAAGAACAAGCTGAAGGATATCAAGGCTAAATTCACTAGTGAAGCTAAGTCAAGAGAAGTTCCGGTTCTTCTTCAAGTTCTTCAAAGGTTTCAGGTTCCAAGCACAAAGGCTTAGGTTTTGTTATAAAGGAAGTTACGGCTGTTGCAAAGAAACCAGTGACAGCTGACAAGGCTGTTAATGCTAAAGTTGCAAAGAAATCACCATCTCCGAAGGAATTTACTTATTATTCTGGAAGATCATCATCTTCCAGGAGTCCATCTCCTAGGTATGATTCTTCTGATGGTTTCTTTGATAACTTTCATTCTGAACATTCATCTGATTCTCAAAAATCAAACCATTTTTCAAACAATTTTAGAGAAAGACTTTGTTATGTATGTCGTCAACCAGGACATCTAGCTGCTGATTGTCCTACGACTGCATATATCCACAAAACTGCAAAATATGTGGATAGCAATACGTAACTGAACGAAGTAAAATGAAAAGGCAAAACATTGTCTTAGTTAGTTCAAATATTTTCAAAAGATGGTTATGACAAGTCATGAACATCAAAAGAGTCGGCAATTCGAGTGTTCGGTTCGTCTTGAGCTCGAGAAGATCCGCGTCTACATGGTAGTTTTACCTGCGTGCAATTACACCACATTAGTATGTAACATTAATGCAAGTTGGAACATTGTTTAGGCATTAAAAAGGAGGCAAAAATTTCAGAAATTAGGCAGCTCCACCGTAAGCTACGCTGGCCACCGTAGCTTACGGTGGCATCAGCTAGCCTACGGTGGCTTGATGCTGGCCTACGGTGGGTGCCAAGGCTGCAGGCCACCGTAGCTTACGGTGGCCACCGTAAGCTACGGTGGTACCTGTGGTTTTGGTACCCCGTTTGGTTCCTTTTTCCACTTAATCACCCGGAGTCGATTCCCACCATTTCATAAGTTATCAACACCTAGTTTAAGCTCCAAAAACTTGTTAGATTCTAAAATTTAGACATGGACCAATTACCCGTCGTTGCCTTGCCTTTACTTTACCCGGTTGACCCGTTAAGGGCCAACCCATGCCACAACTCGTCCGAGATTACAAATGACCCCAACCTTATACATTCACTAGTGACATGATCACAATATATCAGGTTGCATCGTGACTCCTACCTTTAATACCACATGAATTTCAATGATCCCTAAGGAGCATTCCGAATATAACGTATCCATGTCACCTATGTAAGAATTCTAGAAGGCTAATTAGAATTGGGACATCTTACATATGTGTATAACCATCCTTGCCATACACCAAGGACCCAATTAGCCCTTGAGGTATCTTCGGATCAATTATCCGAGGGCTAAAGCATGCGGAGTGTAGGCAAACCAACCCAATTTGGTTGACTAAGCCACTTCCTCGTTTCCCCCTATGAGAGAATCCATTTATTCCCTCATGAGGTGAAGACTTATTCTTTTCTACCCACTAAGGTCCATAACCAAATGTAAGGTGTCTATACTTATTACTTACTAGTGTAACGAACAAGATGTACGTTACCTCGATTGCTTGACGACCCACTTCCACCGGCGTGAGCTTGATTGCTTCCTTCAAAACCTTGATTGCCTAATGGGTCACTACCAATGTTAGGACCTTAATCATAGTAGCACTTTTACCATATTTCAATAACATGATTTCTATGCGACACAAACATAATATCAATTCACAAGGATGGACATATCAAGCATGATCACTAAATTTACATCTAGCCACATGGATTTATTAACATCGACATGACCACTAAAGGCATACATATCCATGCTAGCTAGTACACTTAATATCATCAAGTTGGTTACATTTTGTGAACTTTTAGCTCCCTATGGTCATCCAACATCAATACAAGCTAATTTGTTGTATTTACCATATTTTGATTCTTTTGGGCATTTCATCAAACACCTTGTGTGCATATTTTTATACACACATATTACCCATCTCCTTGAACCTCCCACTAGCCATTTAACATAGGTTTGGTGAAATCTATCACTAACCCATCATGAATTCATCATCTAACATCAGATTCATACAAGAATTCCAGTAAAGGGAGCTATTTCACAAACATCATATGTGGTCACTTTGCATGGAAGTTCAAGAACAAGTAGTTAGTGACTACTTCACCAATTGTCAAACAAATTAGAAATTTATGCAACATATGAGTTCTCTAACATCATAACACTCATGAATCAACAACCAATTTCAGATTTCTAGCCCCCTAATTTCGAGACCTAGCATGCAACATAAAAGGGGGTTTACTTACTTGCTTCAAGAGTGTGTTTAGGGCTTGAGAACACTTCAAATTTTCAGTTACAATGCACCAAAATCACAGCCTAAGCCTCATCATGCAGAATTTGGGAAGAAAGAAGAAGGAGAGGGGCTGGGGTCGAGACACAGATCGCCATCTGCGATCTCCCCCTCCTCCTCCTCTATTTTGTTTAGTTTTTAATCCCTATTTACATTCCTGGCCCCTCTAGTTTAGGTTTTGGTCAAATCTCCAATTAAACCTTAACATTTAACATTTAACCCCCAAGTTTCTATAGTATGGCAAGTACTATAACATATAAGGAACAATTTAGTCACATAACAAGGCTATGTTAAATGTTAACGGAAGTTTTTATATATTAAAACTCGGGATGTTACATGTAAGATTTTAGAAGATAAATGAGTATAACTCAATTAAAATCACTTCTCAATCTGATTTATATGATGAGAAGATTATTCATAAGCAAATATTAAATATAACAGTTTGTATTTGTCAACACCATATATCACCACGTGGATAAATCACTCCATGCACGTAAGAAAGCAAAACACTATTCATTAGCCCTTGAAAATCAATTCCTTAAGGTAATTGTGATTGTATAAAAGATCAATGTAAAAGTCGTAATCAATTACTTAATTAATGAAATTATAATGTTTCCTGTGTTAAAAATACAACCAACCATGCTAATAATAAAATCGATCACAGGAATTGGTATAACACACAGATTGCCTCAAAGGGGAGGAAATAATTCAAACTTATTTTGACATATGATATTCTGGAAAGTTTTATGATGGAAAAGCGGAAATAAATCATCTTTCACACCTTTGATAATACTTCTTTACACAAATCCAACTCCTCTTTCTCCCCTAAAGGGGTTTAATCACCGGCTTACGCATCGTGACACTCAATGTTTCATGCATGCTATGATAAAAGGACTAAACATGAATTTCTCACTCTACGTGCTCAAACACATGAAAATAAATCTTGAGAAATTAATTCTTGAGAGTTCACTAAGATAAAGATTCATTTGTACCCCAGGTTTACCATGTGCCTAATTCAACATGCTCTAAGGTGGGAGGGAATACTAAGAACACTACAAAAAAATGCACATATTTTCCCAACACTTCCTTCCCATAAAAGACA